>OY978224.1:32246757-32381664 GCA_963854785.1 Vaccinium vitis-idaea
TAGAGGTGCTTGGTGCTGTTTTTGTGCCAAACCGGTAAGTACCGGCCCATACGGAATGGTATTCATAACCTTGCGTTAGACTCATAACACTATTCCCTTTGAATAGAGGATACAGTAACTTTTCTTGGTTTTTAGTCAGAAATGTACATCCGAGTATCATGGACCGCAAGAACAGGTTTACATCAAGTAGAATAGAGGACAGCATAACGGACATTTGATTTTACCTGAGTTTGTCATCGACAAAATCCATTGTGGTTCCTATTACATGCATGAGAGCCTTTGGATCAATCAATATCTTCACACCTTTATCCTCAACCAACTCATCAAACCTCGCTTTCTCATCTGTGTTTTCAGTATATTGGCACATTAGAGAACTGATACTACTGAAGCAATAACACATTAAAGTTGCACCAATCAGAGTAACATGCAATTAGCTTGGAGCACAAAGGCATATTGATAGGTTCAAAAAATGCTTGAAAGCAACGCTGATAGACCCTGGGTGTAGTAAACTATAATGATGGACAAATCAACAGAATAAGCAATGGTATCAGTACAATATAAATACAATCCGGAGTCTAGGGATCATCGAGAAAAGAAGTCTGATTGTTTAAAAAAGTAAGAGGCCGACAATTTGTTCTGGAAGAGGGGTATAAAAACCAAACGTTTCTTTTATATCAAAAGATACAATCAAATACAGGCTAGGAGGTTATACAAACACTTAAAAGCAAGCCGAGGAAGGGGAGTGGCCAGAACAGATGTCAGAGTGAGGTGAGAAGGGTTGCCAGAGGGGGGAGGTAACTAGAGACGGAGAGGGGTGTGGCCAGAAGTAATATTGGAGGCCGGAGGAGGAGCGGGGTTGGGGAGACCAACAGAATTTGTTTTCAAACCAAGTGAAAATAATTTTCTTCTGGTTTTGAAACTTCAAATGTTGAATCTTGTTAACACTTTTAGGCTGAAACCCGTCCATCAAACATGTTTTCCCTCCAATAATATATAAAGCAACAGAGATACCAAATAGGACCAGCCTACTAAAAATAATGCAGTGAATTATCGATCCAGATTTCCAATTCAACATATGTCAAATAAAACCATCAAATAGCATCCACACTAATGCAATAAATTACCAATCGAGTACAATAACACAAGTTCACTTCTTGGATGGGCTTAGCCCCGACATTTTCATCTTCAAGCTCTCGAGGTCTCTTTCCTAGATCTTTGCTTCTCGAGACTTTTATCTCAAGTAGCCAAGAGGTAGAAACACAATGCTAGGTGCTTCTTCAAACCCACTCCAATTTCCATCTCACCCTGGGATACTTATTCATGATCCTTTCTATGTATTAAAGGGTTCTAGAGAGGCCAAGGTTGCTCAATCAAGATACATGTCTCTAGAATCCTTGGACAACAGCAACCAAACCAATACACTTAGCACAGATCACCAACACATTAGATCCTGTGACATTGTTAACTAATAACTACTATCATTATACCAAAGGATGAAAGAATCAAGGTCAGAAGCCGGGGTAAATATTTTTACAGACTTCATCTTCTTCCATGAAGCGAGCATATCAACAAACTTAGTAGGCATCCACCCAACAAACGCGGAACTTGACAAATGGGACCAGACATCGACAGTGGTTGGTATCAAGAGCTAAATCTAATAATTGACACTAGTAATTAAATCTAAATAAAAACGCAAAATCTTCCATGATATACTTTAGAGACCATGGCTCACTACAGCCCACATTCAATCAAGAATGAAGCTTGCGGTTGCAACAACACAGATCCATTCTCATCAGTATATGAATTCCGCGTTGTTGTGTAAGTAAATCCTAATCAACATCCTAACGGAAATCCAACATAACATACTGCATCAAAGAAAGTGAACTCTGATTCTCGTATACGTATTGCATATTTGACTACGATATAGCCCTAAAGGTAAAAGTCTTGGGTATTATTGACGAGCACCAGTTTATAACATTAATGGTATCATACACATGAAGACGATGGATCTCCCTAATTTCGTAAGAGAGTACTTGAATAATGGTATCAGACACATGAAGACGATGGATCTCCCTAATTTCGTAAGAGAGTACTTGAATAATGGTATCATACACATGATCCATTAACAAATTTAGCCCATCTTTTCACTTTTTTTTATGATCTTTCTATAAAACTACTTAGACTAAGTCCGTATGGCAAGAATCTTGAGGAAGAATAAGAATGTGATTCCGAATCTTATGATTTCCAACATTTGAAACGGGCTCAAATTTGAAAGAAGCACCTCAAAACCTATCCGATCTGGAATCAAATTCCCAAACTAACCTACTCTCGCAATGGTAACTTAGATTTTGCAAAATCATGTTTCCCGGAATATTAATTCAAGCCTTGGAAAATTGAGATTACCACATGCATTAAATTAGTTGGTATGTGATTCCTAAACCAGATTAAAGCCTGCAAGTGAAATCAAACGACCTCGACCCTTTCACATGGAAATCTCACAACAGAAACTAAATACAAAATTTGATATACCCAAAACTAAAATTTCAAACTCTAAATAGCCTAACAGCCATTTCTCAAATTCGATCAATTGAACCTATATAGTGAACCATAAAGCCGCATACGTTAAACACCAATGATCTGCGTGAATTTGCGAAACATAAACAGACATTAAATGCGGCAAGGAGAAATGGATATAGATGGGACATTGACAGGGAGCACTCTTTCAAAAGCACTCTCTTGGAAAGAATTGACAGGGAGCGTGTAGGCTATTGAGCCAAGTGACAAATGGGTTCTTTTTTTTTTTTTAATGTTATTTCTTTTTTTTAGGTCACAATGGGATTCTGGTGGGCGGCACCATATGAGGCCACTGGATTTATTATTTCTAACAGCGGTCATTTTGTGTCGAATGTGCACGTAGTTTCTGAAAAGTGCTGGACAACATGTGGTGCTATGAAGTATCTCCTAGCAGATGTGACTCACGGTCACATCTGCTAGGAGATACTTCATAGCACCACATGTTGTCCAGCACTTTTCAGAAACTACGTGCACATTCGACACAAAATGACCGCTGTTAGAAATAATAAATCCAGTGGCCTCATATGTGCCGCCCCCACTCAGAATCCCATTGTGACCTAAAAAAAGAAATAACATTAAAAAAAAAAAAGAACCCATTTGTCACTTGGCTCAATAGCCTACACCGCTCCCTGTCAATTCTTTCCAAGAGAGTGCTTTGAAAGAGTGCTCCTATTTTATTGATTTAATAGGAAAGTGCACCCTAAAACCTAAATTTTAACCATCACAAGTAACAGACCAATCCAAAATTCTGCACGACTTAACATATTTCTCCCCACTCACCCAAATTTTTCAAAACTAGTTCACCCCATTTATAATTCCAATGGCCTTCATAATTTTCCCCAGATATGAAAAAATCCAACCAGAAAAGTGATCCCTATTGGGCTTAGTTATGTAGTGAAACAATTATTCGCAGTTGTAGTAACATTAGCGTCGCGACGAGGACAAATATGATCAGCAGGTGTAGAGCAAAATCAGACATCTCTCTTATGGGGTCAATCAAGGAGACTTGACCATCAGTCCATTACTTTAATTACGCAACAAATGGCCCTACACCAAATTAGAGAGCAAGAAATTAAGGCAATTGCGTAATTCAGTATTGGCAATACCAGGTCACAAAAGCAGTTAATATAGACCAAAATAAAACACCTTGATGGAAAAACCCATCAGCAACTTTTGCAAATCATAAGATCTCAATACTGATAGTCGGATTACAAATTTGTTCTGTAAATTTGTCCACAGATCATGTATATGCATTTCTAAGAGCATTAGTTCCATCTTTCCAATAAAAATAAACGAAGAAAAATAAAGCCTCCAGCTTAGGAAGACGAATAGAAAATAAACAGCAGAATAAGAAAATCGCAAACCATGCACACAGCCTGTAAGCAAAGTGAGGTTCAAACGGATACCAATATTTTCATTAACAACTATTTGATTAGATTTTCCTCACATTTACTATGAATTAGGATTAAATTTGTCTAACGGACTGGAAATGTTCAGTTGTAGGGTTAGTCGAGAAGATCATCTATGAAAACAGTAGATTGTTCCCACATCGTTAACACATGATCTAGTCACTGTTGCAATTAAAGAAATGGACAAGTATTATTTAACAGGAGAACACACCCATCTTGGTTGATGTGAGATCAATCTAAATTTATGCATTGATGGTATTCTTGATGAGCCCTATAAAATGAACATTCTGGATCACTGAGGTGAACCCATATGGGCCAACGTTTTGCAAAAAATGAATGGTCTGCAGTCAAGGAGACAAGCTAGCTATCTATAGTTCAACAAACATTCCAAGAATTTTAAGTTCTCATGCACAAGGGTAATTAAGAGAGGTCAATAATACTACAAAACCTACATTTTTTAAATGCAACCTATATGGCAAACTGTTCCCAAGATTCTCATTATTTTCCTTGTTTTCACATTGAGAAACCAAAGCATAAATATCGGGGGGGAGAAAGAAAAAAAAAGAAAGAAAGAAAGAAACGTAAGAACACCACATATATGAACAAATTAATTGACCAAACATTCGTATATGAGCAAACTAATTAACCAAACCAATAACGCATCAATTGTTGGCCTTTGTGAAACCTTATTCGAATTGGGTCGCGATTTGATGACTATTAGAATTATCCAACGCCCGCCGACGGTCCAGGGACAGCACCTCAAGGTGAGGTTCGGGGGTAGTGCCCCAAAACCTAGATAAAGGCATTACCGTAATCGTTGATGTAAATCTAGGTTATAAATAAATGCTTGCTATATGTAGGTTTACTGTCCCTTAATTCGATACATAGTGGAACTAATGTCCGTTTATTCCATACAGTTGGGGGATACGTCAAAATCCCTGTGTCTGGGGTTCTCGTGTTCTGTGTCTTGCGTTCTTGTTTTGATTATTCTTCCCGCTGTGCGTTTGTCGGTTTTGCCAATTTCTCAACATTAACTAAAACCAGCAAATCAATCAAGAAGAAACCCTAAAATCCCGTACCTTCTCCGCATTCTCCTTCTCTGCTTTTTCTTTCTCAGCCTTCTGCTTCAGCTTCTCCATCCTCTCCCTCTCCATTTTCTTCACAAACAAAACCGATATCAGCCATCAAAAACATCCAACAATAATCACAAAGACATACAGATGTAAAGTATTGAACGAAAGGGATTGGGAATACCAGGTCACAAAAGCAGTTAATATAGACCAAAATAAAACACCTTGAATGAAAAACCCATCAGCAACTTTTGCAAATCATAAGATCTCAATACTGATAGTCGGATTACAAATTTGTTCTGTAAATTTGTCCACAGATCATGTATATGCATTTCTAAGAGCATTAGTTCCATCTTTCCAATAAAAATAAACGAAGAAAAATAAAGCCTCCAGCTTAGGAAGACGAATAGAAAATAAACAGCAGAATAAGAAAATCGCAAACCATGCACACAGCCTGTAAGCAAAGTGAGGTTCAAACGGATACCAATATTTTCATTGACAACTATTTGATTAGATTTTCCTCACATTTACTATGAATTAGGATTAAATTTGTCTAACGGACTGGAAATGTTCAGTTGTAGGGTTAGTCGAGAAGATCATCTATGAAAACAGTAGATTGTTCCCACATCGTTAACACATGATCTAGTCACTGTTGCAATTAAAGAAATGGACAAGTATTATTTAACAGGAGAACACTCCCATCTTGGTTGATGTGAGATCAATCTAAATTTATGCATTGATGGTATTCTTGATGAGCCCTATAAAATGAACATTCTGGATCACTGAGGTGAACCCATATGGGCCAACGTTTTGCAAAAAATGAATGGTCTGCAGTCAAGGAGACAAGCTAGCTATCTATAGTTCAACAAACATTCCAAGAATTTTAAGTTCTCATGCACAAGGGTAATTAAGAGAGGTCAATAATACTACACAACCTACATTTTTTAAATGCAACCTATATGGCAAACTGTTCCCAAGATTCTCATTATTTTCCTTGTTTTCACAATGAGAAACCAAAGCATAAATATCGGGGGGGAGAAAGAAAAAAAAAGAAAGAAAGAAAGAAACGTAAGAACACCACATATATGAACAAATTAATTGACCAAACATTCGTATATGAGCAAACTAATTAACCAAACCAATAACGCATCAATTGTTGGCCTTTGTGAAACCTTATTCGAATTGGGTCGCGATTTGATGACTATTAGAATTATCCAACGCCCGCCGACGGTCCAGGGACAGCACCTCAAGGTGAGGTTCGGGGGTAGTGCCCCAAAACCTAGATAAAGGCATTACCGTAATCGTTGATGTAAATCTAGGTTATAAATAAATGCTTGCTATATGTAGGTTTACTGTCCCTTAATTCGATACATAGTGGAACTAATGTCCGTTTATTCCATACAGTTGGGGGATACGTCAAAATCCCTTTGTCTGGGGTTCTCGTGTTCTGTGTCTTGCGTTCTTGTTTTGATTATTCTTCCCGCTGTGCGTTTGTCGATTTTGCCAATTTCTCAACATTAACTAAAACCAGCAAATCAATCAAGAAGAAACCCTAAAATCCCGTACCTTCTCCGCATTCTCCTTCTCTGCTTTTTCTTTCTCAGCCTTCTGCTTCAGCTTCTCCATCCTCTCCCTCTCCATTTTCTTCACAAACAAAACCGATATCAGCCATCAAAAACATCCAACAATAATCACAAAGACATACAGATGTAAAGTATAGAAAGAAAGGGATTGGGAGGAGGTGAAAACCTTGATGTAGACGTTCTCGGCAGCGCGCTCTTCCTTGCCGAGCTCTTCCTCGCCGAAGACACGGCCGTCGCCGAAGTAGCGAAGACCTGAAATTCGAGTGAACTCCATTAAACGACGCACAGGTGTTCGTGAAACGAATGATCGCATCGCCATTGATGATCGGTTTTACAGTAATCTCAGATGCAGAGATAGATTTATCAGGTGAAGTAGAGAGTGATGACCGGAGTCAACAAACCCTAGGACTTTATATAGGGAGGGGTGATGTGGGGTGAGGTTCGAAAACCAGGGAGAGTTTTCTTATGGCGCACCCTGAAATTGTTTGACACGTAAGATGTAGGATACGGTCACACAGTTTTTTATTTTTTTATTTTTCTAAATATGCTAGGGTCCATGAAATTTTTTCCCGACAACGTTTAAGAAATAAAAAAAATGGATGGAAAAAGTTTTCGGAAAAAGATTTCACGAACCCTATTAGTCATTTTCATTTTTTGGTAGCAGTAAAAGAAATATGTTAAGTACCCATAATAATTACCTAGAAAGTGCTCAAACTTCAAAATTAGTGGCTCAGATCCACTCCCAAATAAATCTAAGCCATTGATTTTGAATCATGAGAACTATTCTGAATAAATTTTCTATGTATGTAGCAGTGTTGGTAGGAAAAACTATAGCATGAGCTCCCCGACTATGGTACATCAATAAAAAGTGTACTAGGACTTGAATGTAATAATTAAATTTTTTTCAATATTTAATTGAACTAATTTTCTACCCAACTCCTACGAGCAAGAGTGGAAGCTGCGCTACTCCCTTTTTTTGGTAAAATGGAGAAGAAAAGCCAAGATTTTGAGCTGCAGCAATTTCGCTAATGACTTCGGTAAAGTTCCTCCATGAAAAGTACCAGGCTTTTTCTACCAAAGCACTGTTCATGAGCAAAGCATTATTTTACTGGAACATAGCCTAAACTAGATCATGGATCCAAATCCTAATATTCTCCGTCACACGGGCGCGTGCGTCGCACGCTCCGCGAGTAGATCTGATTCGCCGGCACGCACCTCAATTTTCCGGCGCGTGCGACGGCCACAATACACAAAACAAACTGTGGAAGAAAGAAACACAAACAAACAAACAAACAAACAAACAAAAGGGGTGAAGAAGAATTGAAGATCATGAAAAACTATGGAAGAAAGAAAAACAAAACAAAAGAATCGAAGATCATGAAAAAAACAAACAAACACAAAACCAACTCTTTACCAGTAAACATCGGATTCTATAGAACGGCTACGCCTGAAATAGACCATGATATGCGTGAAGAAGAAAAGGGCTTTATTGCATAGAGAGAAGGAGAGGGGGTGAATAAGAGAGGATTTGAGTAACTGAGAGTAAAATCTTTGAGATAGGGAAGTAGTTTTGGAGGCGGAGATGAGAAGGGTTTGAAGATCTGGGGAATAGGTGAGATCTTTGAGGCTGTCGATTCTGCAGAAGAGCAGTTGAGGAGAGATGAGTTTATGTCAACCCTAACTCATTTATACCCCAAATGGTAAAGGGGCTACTTTGAAGTACACATGATCCAACGGTTGAGATCAAACATTTGACCAAGTCTCATTGGAATGGGAGACAGGCTAGCAAATACGCAAATTACGGAGCCCACACGCGGCGATCTGACTCGTCGTTAATTGGGATTTAGCGTTTATTACGGACCGATATCGGAATTTAATTTAATCGACAGCTTACTAACCACGCGTTCCTCTCGCCGTTTAATTGGGAATTTATTATGGACGGCTAACTAACCAGTGGTAATCCTCTTTGTCAAATTCTTTAATTCCATAAATATCCCACTATATGACTCCGTTTTTCTAGGCACTTTTCTACCCTTGTTGGTTGGCTTTGTAACGGACTAAAACAAGGTGTTTATTTATTTATTTATTTATTTATTTATTTATTTATTTGAACTGGTACTAAACAAGTTATAGTATAAATTTAATAAAATGCGAAATCGATTACAAGTTCATAAGTTATACATGGGCCTTTTATGAGAAATCATGCATCTACAACTATACACTGAATTTTGTTCAAAACAAGTTTTTAGGGGTCACTAAGAAAATTTATCTAATGAATCAAAGCCCTTAACTACACAATAAAAAAAAATTAAAATAAATTAAATGTCTCTGATCATTTATATGAAATATCTAGATAAATCTCACACATTATGTATATACTTTGGCGTAGACAAGTTGAATACTCCATTGGAAAATGTTTGGAAGTAAAAAAATAAATAAAATAAAATTAGAAATGATTGTTTTTTTGTTCATCTCGAAAGTCCGAATTCTCAAAGTCATCGAGTAACACTACGTCAAAACATCAAATATGTAATTTGCAATCAAGTGAAGTGGTAGTCCCGTGGTGGGCACTATGTGCACTTAACTAGGGTTCAAATTTCATTAACAACAATTAAGCTAACAGTACATACTGACTTTCGTCGATGAAAAAAAAAAATCTACGTTCCGCAAACATTTAGCTGTTTTCTCATGGCTAAAAATTGCAAATTGCTTTTCCCACCCCCCAGACATCACCACTCCCAAGGGTCCCATGACAAAAGTCGAAAATACCCCCACCCTTTTAACTGAATTTCATTTTTATTTAATTTCTTTATTCTTTTATCTTATTTATTTAATTCGTTAATTATTTTTTTATTTATATCTTTTTTCTCTTTTATTTTTTTAATATTCTTTATATATTTTTTCTCTTTTATTTATTTAATATTATTTATTTAACTAAATTTCTCTTTTATTTAATTTCTTAATTCTTTTATCTTATTTATTTAATTCATTTGTTTATCTCTTTTTCTTTATACCTTTTTTCTCTATTATTTTTTATATATTTTTTATGCATTTTTTCTCTTTTATTTTTTTAATACTATTTATTTAACTAAATTCCTTTTTTATTGCTTGCTCGTCAACAAGACAAGAAAGTTTTAGATAGTGAGTGTACTTACAAAGGAAATTTTAGAAGGCCTGCAAAAGTTGAATAATTATTTATAATTCGATGCCCAAAGCATATGCATGATTAAACAAAAAATAAAAATATACAAAGAAGAAGAAGAAAAAAACGCTTTAATTGGCAATGAAATAGAGAACATGAAACAGGCTGTTTCCAATATCGTCTAAATGGTACGCCATCCATCCTTGTTTTCAATGAAATTTAAATTTTTGAAAAATAACACAATCTAAAAACAAAAGGACCAATGAACACTGAAGGAGGTACTCCCTTCGTCCCAATTTGTTGTGTCTGTTTACTTTTTTGGACGTCTCAAAAAACTTATCTATATCTTTTAATTTATACTCCCTCCATCCCATATCGTTTGCCTCTTTTGGGGAAGCGTGCAATTTTCATGCAAAAAATAACGTGTTTACAAGAATTATTTTCTAAAAACAATTACACCATTTTTTTCTCCATGGCCTTGCAAAATCCAGAAACAACTATAGTTGAAGGAACCGAATGACTACGAATTGTATTGGGCACAAATTGAATAGGAAAAAGCCAGAATTTTAAGAATACTAGAAGAGGCATTCCATATTGGACTATGGAGTACATCATTTCTAATAATTGTCTCCTCTGCTTTTCTACCCTTGTTGGTTGGGTTTATAACGGACTAAACAAGGAGTTTTTTTTTTTTTTATTTGAACTGGTACTAAACAAGTTATTATAAATTTAATAAAATGCAATTTTGAGTATTTTTAATTTATAAAAAAATTCTTTTAAAAACATTTATTATTTTTAGATCCTCATTTTGTGAACCAGACAAAAAAAATAAAATGAATAGAGTGTGTGTGTGTATATATGTATATATTAAATAAATTGTAGGTGAACCGTTTTTTTTTTTTTTTCCTTTCCCTTTTTTGGGTAAACCAAGCTTGAAAAAATTGTATATATTAAATAAATTGTATATATGTACTCCTATATTTTTCATTTCCCTTGTTTGGTGGTAATAGCAGACCACAATAAATGTACTGGCACAGTAGTTGAGTATTAAAGTACTATTACTAGGAGTACTAGTATTTTCTTTGTTTGGTGCATGATTCTTTCCCCCCGTAATTACTTCGCACGATTTTCTCAAAATGACGCAGATTACGGAGCCCACGCGCGGCGCTCTGACTCGTCGTTAATTGGAATTTAGCGTTTATTACGGACCGTTATCGTAATTTAATTTAATTTAATAGACAGCTTACTAACCACGCGTTCATCACGCCGTTTAATTGGGAATTTATTATGGACGGCTAACTAACCAGTGGTAATCCTCTTTGTCAAATTCTCTAATTCCATAAATATCCCTCTAATGAACTCCGTTTTTCTAGCCACTCTTCTACCCTTATTGGTTGGGTTTATAACGGACTAAACAAGGTGTTTTTTTATTTATTTATTTGAACTGGTACTAAACAAGTTATTATAAATTTAATAAAATGCAATTTTGAGGCATGTTATATTCTCTACGTATATCAATTACAAGTTCATAAGTTATAGATGAGCCTTTTATGAGAAATCATGAATAAGTTTTTAGGGGTCACTAAGAAAATTTATCTAATGAATCAAAGCCCTTAACTACACAATAAAAAAAAAATTTAAATAAATTAAATGTCTCCGATCATTTATATGAAATATCTAGATAAATCTCACATTATGTATGTACTTTGGTGTAGACAAGTTGAATACTCTATTGAAAATTGTTTGGAAGTAAAAAAATAAATAAAATAAAATTAGAGAAGGAAAAAAAAAAAAAAGGCGCTGACTCTCAACTCTCAAGACTCTACGTGGAGTATTATTTAGACAATCAGAACCGGTGGATATGGTTTGAAGTTAAATAAATTAGAAAAATTTTAAAATAAAATCTAAAACTGACTCAATAACAAATAAGGAATATCCTTAAAACCTTTCCTCCCTATCGCTTTACTTCTAAATTTAAATTCTCGTGTTACATTAAAAAAAGTTAAAAGGAAAGCTAAAGTTACGGAATCATTACAATTGTAGGATTTTGCGAATCTTAAAAATGCATGCGGTGAATCCAAATCTTAAAAATGTATGTGTTGTTAGTAGTAATATACTTTACTCTAGTTAATTAAAATACGGGTAGTGAAAATGCCAAAACTCTTTTTGATTGTGCCAAAACTCAAATGCATAAAAAACTTGTATTTTACACACGAGTACAACGCATTTATACACTTGAGTTTTAACACAATCAAAAAGTGTTTTGTCATTAGCACTAACAAGTACTATATCAAAACATAATTATCACGCAATATTTAGTTACTAGCATGAAACCCGTGCTATGCACGGAGCGAATCCAAGTGCACATGCTTAATCAAAATTCAAACCAAACAAACTTCGACATATTTTAAATTGTCGTAATTCGTAAAGAATTCATGATATCTACTCACAATCCAGTAGAAGTAAACTAAACAAATGTCTCTGAAACTTAACCCAATATCTAAAACTGTCATAATGATCCCCAATGCCTTTCTAAAGTTGTCATCACGATGATTCCAATGCTCCTTTGCCATTCCTCGATAGTTAATTCTTAAAATACTAAAATAAAGTTCTCATAAATAAGTTAATTCTTGCTTCACTTAAAATACTAAAATAAAGTTGTCATAAATAAGTTAATAAATAAGTTTATTTGTAGGGTGTAATTATATTTTAGATGTTTTGTTTTATGGTGTTTTGCAGCGCCTTTTTTTTTTAAAGGAACATTGAAAATAAATCTTGAGATTTGAAAACTTTCTTTGTTTGTGTTTTATGGAAAACAAAGAGAATTAATTAGTGGAGAGATACCTTGTTGAATTTTTCTTAATATACATAATTTATTATTACAGATACTTTTATCTCTTAATGGTTTCTGTTATTTTTTAATATAATTCAGAGCCATTCCTAGTATTTTTAGGGAATATCTAGAAAATATTTCGACATTTAAAGTGATTAAAAATGAAATAGCACGGGTACTTTCCGCTAAAAGAAATCGTGCTACTACATGTCCTAAGATTGTCTAAGTCAAGGAGGGGAAAAAAACATGCAACATAGTACATTTTTGTATGAGTTGCTAATGATTTTAAAAAATTCATGATCGCGATAGCTGATTCTCGCTACGTATCATTCAATATACATTATACAGAGCACCATATACGTATCATTCAATATACATTCTTACTTTACTGCTGTTGTTAATTAGGACCGTGAGGAGAGAGACAAAAAAAAGGAGGAAAATGGGCTCCACAAAACTTTAAGATAGTAATAGTTCAAAACTTTAAGATGCATATGGATAAAAACTATTGTCAGTAGTAGAGAGGTAAAAGTAGATCCGAGAAAAACCTAATCAATTCACTCGGTGGCGTCGTGAACTCTGCAAAATTCAACCTGCAAAATCAACTAATCAAACAAAAGAGAAGAAAAATGGAATAGGGTCATTCTTCTCATGTCAATAGACCATGCATGCATTCACTTTTGACAAATAGAAATCCAAAGTGTAGTGCAGGGAGAGCGCAAACCTTTGACTCTAGCCTCAAACCAATAGTCTTGCCTGGCTCTGGATTCAATGGGAAGGGAAGTGTATAGTTTTTTTCGGCTGCGGGCTACGATATATCGTGACCGCCGAGTCAAATCGATAGGGAAACTAAATATTTGATTGATATTTTCCGGCAGTCTAACTTGGGAAGGAAGATAAATATTTGATTGATATTGCTCATGGAAACTAAATAGTTGACCGGTTGTATTCTTGCCTTTTTGCAAATATTATGCCTCATTTCCGTTAATTAGCCTATATTGCTCATGGAAACTAATATTTGCACGGGTTTGCAAATATTATGCCTCATTTCCGTTATATTATGCCTCATTTCCACACAACCACATAACAAATGCAATATATTATATTATTTCCGTTAATTAGTTTCCGCATTAACTATTATATTATTCGGTTGATTATTACTTTCCTTTAAAATTTTCGGCAATATCTATTATATTATTTCGGCAAAATCTATTAGTTTCCTTCATTACTTTACTTTGTAATCATTATTTCCGTTAATTTCAATTTGGAAAAATTTCGGATAATATCTTTTAGAAAAATTCAATCATTATTTTCGGCAATATCTTTTAGAAAAGAATCATTTAATTCCTAAAAAGGAAATTTCGGCAATTTCATGTACTGGATCAATGTCAATATAGGAAGCGGCAATATATTATATTATTTCCGTTAATTGGGATAATTCCTAAAAAGGAAATTTCGGCAATATATTACATTATTTCCGTTAATTAGTTTCCGCATTAACTATTATATTATATCTATTAGTTTCCTTCATTAGTTTACTTTGCAATCATTATTTCCGTTAATTTCAATTTGGAAAATTTTCTGCAATATCTTTCAGAAAAATTTCAATCATTATTTTCGGCAATATCTTTTAGAAAAGAATCATTTAATTCCTAAAAAGGAAATTTCGGCAATATATTATATTATTTCCGTTAATTAGTTTCCGCATCAACTATTATATTATTCGGTTGATTATTACTTTCCTATAAAATTTTCGGCAATATCTATTATATTATTTCGGTAATATCTATATTATTTCCATTAATTAGTTTCCGCATTAACTATTATATTATTCGGTTGATTATTACTTTCCTTTAAAATTTTCGGCAATATCTATTATATTCTTTCGGCAATATCTTTGAGAAAAATTCAATCATTATTTTCGGCAATATCTTTTAGATAATTTCAATCATTATTTTTGGCAACATCTTTTAGAAAAAATTCGGATAATGAAATTGGAAAAGAATCATTTCTTTCCTTTATACACAGTTATTATATTATTCAGTTGATTATTACTTTCCTATAAAATTTTCAGCAATATCTATTATATTATTTCGGCAATATCTATATTATTTCCGTTAATTAGTTTCTGCATTAACTATTATATTATTCGGTTGATTATTACTTTCCTTTAAAATTTTCGGCAATATCTATTATATTATTTCGGCAATATCTTTTAGAAAAATTCAATCATTATTTTCGGCAGTATCTTTTAGATAATTTCAATCATTATTTTCGGCAACATCTTTTAGAAAAAATTCGGATAATGAAATCGGAAAAGAATCATTTCTTTCCTTTATACACAGTTATTGAAATTGGGCTAATTGCTAAAAAGGTGCAAAGATTTGAGGGACACGTGGCACGCTCATGAGGCTCCATTCACCAAAAGTCATCCTGCAATACTAATATAGATACAACACAAACTTGCACTTACGTAAATATTAAAAAGGTCTTGTTAATCTCTGCCTACTAGGCAGAGGATAGTATCTCATATAGTATTGAATAATGACTTTTTGTGATTAGGGTTGTGGTTACAAGTGGTAAGAGCTCATTGGATTGTAATGAAGATTTTTTTTTTTGAACCAGAAACATAAAATTAACTACTGAAGAAAATTAAAAGTTACAAAGGCGGCATCGCGCAAGATTATGAGCATCCTTCACATCTTGACGAGCGACCTTAATTACAGAAACATGATCAAAAAACGCAACCACATCCAAAATGTCTAAGATAACACTCCTAAAACTTAAATCCCTATTAGCAGAACAATTAAGCGCATACACAGTTTCAAGACTATCAGTTAGTAATCGAACACATCTAAACCCATGAGCTTTAGCCCATCTCAAAGCCTGCAAAATGGCTAAAGCTTCAACACCCGTAGATGATAACGCCCGAACTCGAGTGAAACCATGAGCTGCCTGTCCCGGAAAGCCATCCTCCACGCACCAAGCAGCCACACCTTTGAGCGACTCCCTCTGCCACGCACCGTCTACCACGATCTTCACAGCATGAACATCTTCCACCAATAAGCCATGAGAAAACTCCAAAGACTGCCTTTGAACCACACCTCTAAAATTTCCTCCGTCTGCCACAGTCTGCCTTGTCTTCAACAACATAGAGAGGTTATGATCAATATTAGCAAGGCAATTATGAACCAAGGGGGCAGCCAAATCAAAATGAGCCCGATTGCGTGCACACCAAATCTCCCATAAAATAGACACAGATTCACACAAATTCCTATCACTCAGACCACTACTCAACCACCCATCGAACCAATCCGTAAAGGATAACACACCTTCAAAACTCAAACCCAAATGCGAAGCACTCCAAAGTTTCTTAGCAAAGGGACATTGACAAAATAAGTGATCTACCCTTTCCACCTCGTCGCCACATAAAGCACACAAGACATCCGTAGTTATACCCCTCCTAAAGAGCCCCTCTTTTAAGGGAAGAATACCATGAATGGCTTTCCAAAGAAAGAGACTATACTTTGTCGGCAAATTGCACGCCCACAACTTTTTCCAATGGCCGGAAGGAAAATTACCCACCCCACCCGGATGCTTTTTATACAAAGCTAGGAAATAAGCCGACTTAACCGAGAAAATGCCATTCCTCGTGCCCCCCCAATAAATTCGATCCCTCTTACCCCTACTTGGAATATACATGGCCTTAATTCTTCGGGCAACTTCACCGGGAAAAAACGCCTCCACTAACGGTTCGTGCCATGAAAAACTTCTCCAATCAATTAAGGATCCTACTCTCATATCCGAAAGAGAGTTCACCACCTCCTGACCCACAAAAGGATTATCAACTCCATGAATCCATTCATCCCCAAAAACTTTAATATCCAACCCATTTCCCAATTCCCACTTAAGACCCTTGCGCATTAAATCTCTACCCCACAAAATGCTTCTCCATCCCCACGAACACCCCGAAACCGGCTTCACCGTTAAAAAATCCTTATTAAAGCAATACTTTCCTAAAAGAACCTGGGCCAACAAACTATTTTTATCCTCAAACAGCCTCCAAGCCGTCTTTGCCAACAAAGCTTGATTAAAACATTCAATGTCACGCAACCCTAAGCCCCCTTCACTCATTGGCTTACACAGATTAGCCCATTTCATCCACGGGATACCTCCCCCATCTCCTTTTCCCCAAAGAAATCTAATAATAATACTTCGCATCTTTTCCACAAAGTAACAAGGAGCTCGAAAAATTGAGAAAAGGTAAATGGGCAGGGTAGATAAGACGTGTTTAACAAGAGTTACTCTACCAGGAAAAGCTAAAAAATTCTTCTTCCAATTTGCTAGCTTACAGGAAGCTCTGTCCACAATTCTCTTAAAGAGATCACCCTTTCGACGCGTCACATCTAGATCCGCCCCCAGGTAAATACCAGGTTTCTCAACTATTCTAATCCCCAAGGTTTCCACCAAGAGCCTTCTATACAAAGTAAGTAATGTAACATGATCATATCACATTTATTAGTACATCCCATATATTTTTTAAAAATTTCGAAATAATGAAACTTCAAACATCTATATATCTTCTTATATCAATCACCATAATTTATGAATTTTTTTGGCTAAGATATTCAATATTCAAATGGGACAAACCTTTCTCATAAAAGCAAATCCAAATAAACGTGTATCTCTATGACTCCTTCTGCCGTCTCTTTTTCTCTCTTTAGCATATTATATAGTAATTCTCTTGATTAAATATCCCCCAATATTGATGATTTATACATATTGTGTGTAGGTATGTGTTCCATTCATCTTGTTCTTTCAAACACTAGCTCTTTTAAAACACTTAGTCCTTGGTTAATTGTTTTCTATAAATTACGTTAATCAAGTGGTCATTTCATAAGGTTATTACATCTTTCTCTAGCTACTTTTTTTCTTTTTTTTGTATATAGTCGATTTTCAGATAATATAGAAAAAGAAAACTTCTATCATGATTCCCTCAACTTAAGTTTATGCAATTATGTGATCCCATCTGGGTTGTCTGTGACAAAAATTGGATAGTGATTACACCTTTATATTTGCTTTATTTTTTTTCTAATTTTTATTATCGGCTTATTTCTTCTTGGGCGATGAATGTTGAATACTCCATTGGAATACTTTTGGAAGTAAAAACCAAAAATAAATAAATAAATTAGAAAGTGAAAAAAAAAAAAAAGGGGCGCTGACTCAAGACTCTATTTTTTAGACAATCAGAATCGGTGGTGGATCCCATCCAACGGCGATGCGTGTAGTATGAGATGATATCCTTAGAATATGCTTTGAAGTTAAATAAATTAGAAGATATTGAAACAAAATCTTAAACTGACTCAATAACAAATATGGAAATATCCTTAAAACCTTTCCTCCCTATAGCTTACTTCTAAATTTTAATTTTCTTATGGTAAATTAAGAAAATTCAAAAGGAAAGCTAAAGTTACGGAATCATTAGAATTGTAGGATTTTGCAAATCTTAAAAATGCATGTGCTGTTAATTAGAATCCATTTATACATACCACTCCTTTCCAACTAAGCACTTTAACAATACATAATTATCACTTAGGCTTACACTTACGTAAATATTAAAAGGATCTTGCTAATCTTTGCCTACTAGGCGAAGGATAATATATATGAATAAAGATAAATGAGTACATATATCAATAAGGATATTATTTTTAAAGAATTGTTATAGGGTCCATTATAGCTTTTTATAATTAACATCTCTAGTCCACTTAATGTTTTCATAACTTCTCTAATCCACCAAACCACTTTTTTTATTCTCTTAGGTCCATTCTATTTTTTTACTAGACAAATGTACCCTTACATTAAATTTAATACATAATATAGTTTCATAGGATACCCTAGGGTTTGGGATGCACTTTCCTATTATAGGGTTTTTAGTGGTTTAGGTACTTTCATAGGGTACCGTAGGATTTTAGGCACTTTCATAGGGTACCCTAGGGTTTAGGTTTAGGCACTTTCACATGGTACCCTAGGGTTTAGGTTTAGCGTGCACTTTCAAATTATAGGGTTTTAGTGGTTTAGGCACTTTCATAGGGTACCCTAGGGTTTTAGGCACTTTCATTGGGTACCCTAGGGTTTTAGGCATTTTCATTGGGGTACCGGTCTGACGCGAAATAATATCAGAATATCTCTAAGTATCCCAAAGAAGGAAAATGCATCAGGGGGTGATGGTGACATGTCGGGTGATGTCGACGTGTTGGGGGTGATAGGTACAATAGGGCCTCAGGGTAAGGCATGTCCAATTGGGTTTTCACCCAGTTCGAAATTATTTGACTTTTCTATATCTCTCTCTCTCTCTCACTTTTCTGACGCGTGAAGGGACTGAAAATGAAAGGACTGACGCGCACGTCGCCATCATCCTCAGGGTTTCGCTTTTTAACCGAGGGATTTTTTGGTCTTTTGCTCGCGCGTGTGGACTGCTTCCCTTAGGAAATTATGGTGTGGACTAGAAGTGTTAGGAAATAGTTATAGTGGACCCTATAACAATTCACCCTATTATTTTTAAGTCCTAGTTTTACGGACTTGACAAAATTTTTGAAACCTAGATTATTTGTGGATACAAAAATGTCAGTGGGTCCCCCATCTCCCTCCCTCTTCTCCTTCTCTCTCTTCTCCTCACTCCCAACTCCCTCCCTAAACTTAGCTAGTGTGGTAGGAGTCATGCTAAGGAGCCATCCTTAGAGCATCTCCAACACTACTAGGCAGAGTAGAGAGTCGAAACTACTGAAAAAGTACAAATTCTATTTTGCCTATTCACTTTTTCACACCACCATTCCAACACTACTCTCTACTCTGGCTATTCATCCAAACTAGCAAAACTAATTTTTGCCCCCAACCAATTTATTGCACCTAGAATTAAAAATGAAATCCACTGGATTATTTTTCCACCAAACCCACTACTTCTTCTTCCCACCGAGAAACCAGAGCATTACTCAAAAAAAAAAAAAAAAAAACCCAGCAAGTAGTGAACAAACCAGAGCATAGCACCACTCGATTTTTTCTGCATCAACATCATCAAATTTTTCTGATCATTTTTTCTGCATCAACAAACAAGGGTTTTGGCGCAAGGAGATGAGATGGACTGTGAATAGTAATAGATAGCGAGGGAGGAGGCTGGCTACATGTAGCTAGTGGAAATGAAAAAATGTAAAATAGCTAGTGGAATAGAGAGCCCGTTGGAGTGAAGAAAAGTGTTCTGGACTAGCTATTAAAGCTAACATGCTCCATTTGTTGAGCCTCTTGGAGATGCTCTTAGGAGCTTCTATGGGGAGCCCATTGAAGACCAAAATTGAACAAATGAATTGCTAAAAGTTAGGAGTCTCACCTAGGAGCCTTTTTAAGAGTCCACTGTGGATGCCCTTATACTTTTTTTTTTTGAATTTGTTAGTTTTACGTCAATTTTTTGTGTTTTTTTAGTTTGTCTTAAAGAGAGAAATATTAAAAGTATGAAATCATGACAAAAAATATTTAAAAAGTTCACTAAAAACAAAAATAATCCAAATATTGTATTTATTCACAGAACTTGAAGTTTGGTTAATAAAAAATAGATGACCTATAAATTTTGAAAATCCCTCTCAATTCCTCGCTCTCTCTCTCTCTCTCTCTCTCTCTCTCTCTAGAGATTTAGGGTTCAATCTTGGAAGTAATGAATAGGGTGATGGAATGAAGCATTAGATTAAGAAATTAGAAATTAGTAATTAACCAAGGTAACAATAAAAAAAAATCACTTTGTGTATCTAAACAAATTCCACATATAATTTATTTTTAAAAATATCTATATAAATATTATATTGATCGTATCGGTTTAGAACCAGAACCGTAAATGTAAATCCACAAACCAAACCACTTATCATGGTTTTTAATTTTTTAAAACTGGAACCAAACCACATTACAAGAAAACAAAACCAAACTCTTCGATTTTTATTGGTTTTGACTGGATTCACGTTTTGACGGTTATTTTGCTCACGCATAGGAAAGATGATGAAATTGTGGAGAAAGATACTGAGAGCAATATTAGGGAGTGAATAGTTCCTCCATATACTGTGGGACCAGACTACATGTACATAAATTGGTGCATAGAAAATACACAGATCGGCTTGGGGACCCATTTTTGGGTCCCACGCGAACGATCTGAGCCGTCCATTCATCTTAGAATCTACATATATCGATTACAAGTTCATAAGTATAGATGGGCCTTTTATGAGAAATCATGCATCTATAACTATACACTGAATTTTGTTCAAAATAAGGTCACTGAGAAAATTTATCTAATGAATCAAAGCCCTTAACTACACAATAAAAAATTAATTAATTAATTGAATGTCTCCGGTCATTTATATGAAATATCTAGATAAATCTCACACAGTATGTTTATACTTTGGCGTAGACAAGTTGGTAGTCGGGCTTAAGGAATCATGTTGCCGTGCGATGAATGTTGAATACTCCATTGGAAAATGTTTGGAAGTAAATAAAATAAGTAAAAATTAAATTAGAGAGTGAAAAAAAAAAAAAAATGGCGCTGACTCAAGACTATTTAGACAATCAGAAGCGGTGGATATGCCTTGAAGTTAAAGAAATTAGAAAAAAATTAAAATAAAATCTAAAACTTACTCAATAACAAATATGGAAATATCCTTAAAACCTTCCCTCCCTATCACTTACTTCTAAATTTAAATTATCTTGTGTTAAATTAAGAAAAGATAAAAGGAAAGCTAAAGGTACGGAATCATTAGAATTGTGGGATTTGCAAATCTTAAAAATTCATGTGTTGTTAGTAGTGATATATTTTACTCTAATTAATTAGAAACCTTATACCTATTTTTTATTTAAAATTTGTTAGTTTTACTTTGATTTTTTGTGTTTTTTTGGTTTGTCTTAGCGAGAGGAATCTTAAAAGTATGAAATCATGACAAAAAAATTTTGAAGTTTGGTTAATAAAAATAAGATGACCTATAGATTTTGAAAATTCTCCCCTCTCTCTCTCTCTATCTCTCAATTTGACTATATAGAGATTTGGGGGTTTAATCTTGGAAGTAACGAATAGGGTGATGGAATGAAGCATTAGATTAGGAAATTAGTAATTAACCAAGGTAACAAAAAAAAATCACTTTATGTATCTAAACAAATTCCATATGTAATTCATAAAAAAAAATACATCTATATGGTATTAGTGGTCTAAAAAGAGGGTTGAGGGCTTCTCTCTCTAGAATTAGAGAGATAATGCACTCCCCTTATCTCCCTATCATAATTTTTACAAAAAATCCAACAATTTGTTGATGTTAAATCTTCCGACTGAGGGGGGTGTAGTGCATCCCATGCACAGAACCGTGCTGTGCAGCCACAAGGCAGCCGCGTCGCCATCGTCCCGATGATCGGAGACGTTCACCGCATAGACCTCGTCGAGTACTACAAGTGTACTAAAAATCAACTTGATCAGATATCTTTAGGAATATCATCGGAACTCAAATACTTTGGAAAGAAATGGAACACAGATGGACACAAAACATTGGATCAAAACCACTTTTTTCAAGTTATTTTGTGTTCCGATGAGTCACTTAAGAATATCCGATCGAGTTGATTTTCGGCACACTTGTAGTACTCGATGAGCTCTACGCGGTGAACGTCTCTAATCGATGAAAAAATGCAGGCACGGCCACGCCGTGAGGCTGCACAACACGGTGTTGTGCATGGAGATGCACAGTACCAACGCCCCGCCCAAACTCAGCAAGCCATGAGGCAGATCTTACTCAGGTTTGTCACGGTGTTACATTCACAAGAGGGCTTGGTTCTCGATGGCCATGTCCAGGTGAATCATAACCTCACATCAGAACTCCACATCGCATGGTGCTGGGGTTTCATCTTAAAAGCAAAAAAAAAGTTCGGATGGAGTTCGTCTTCCCAATCACAAATGGGGTCGTTCCCAACTCTCTCAAGAGCACAAGCCATGGTTTTTCCAATGTCCAGGCGTTTTCTATCTTCGGAAGACCCGGCCCCACCACCTTTCCCCCAACTACCCTCCCTTTTCGGCAGTTATTTTTTCTTTTTTCCTTTTAACTTTATTTATTTAATTTGGTTTACTCAAATTACATTTTCTAGTATTTTTTTTTACATTGATAAATTGAATAAACACAAGATTTTGTAAGAATTTTGCATCTCCAGTAATTTTTACCTAATTAAATTACTACTTTCCAACTTCCTTTGTCAAATGAACACATAAAGGAAAATACTTTCATTTTTTTAAACCTTATTTCGCTATAATTTGTTGACAAATAAACGATGACTCTAAGAAAATGTTGGCAAAAAAATGTGGAGGAGAAAAGAAAACTACACAAAGAAATGTAATTTCAAGTCTCGGTTTTGATACCATGTGTTATGGATTATTGCTTGAAATGTTAAAGAGTAAATCACATAAACACCCCTGAATTATACCTCTTTTACCCATACACCCCTTAAACTAAATAAACTTACGAGGACACCCTCTCAACTATTTAAAACTTTACCCCAAGGCCTCTTCTGTCAACCTTCGGTCTCAAAACTCAAAGTTCCGGGTCATGTTTCGATGATCCAACCCATTCAAGTTGTTTAAAACATGTTTTTAAGGGGGCCCGCTAGAAGCCGACTCAAAATATGACCGGGAAGTGCCTTATCCAAAGAGATTTTCATAAATATTTGTGTATGAAAAACTCTTTGGATCAAGCACTTCCCGGTCATATTTTTATCTGATTTGTTCCAAGTACACTTAAAAAACATGTTTTAAACAACTTGAATGGGCTGGATCATGAAAACATGACCCAGAAGTTTTAGTTCTGAGGTCGATGGTTGACAGAAGTCAGAAGGTGTCTTGGGGTAAAGTTTTACATAGTTGAGGGGGTGTCCTCGTAGGTTTGTTTAGTTTAAGGGGTGTCTGGGTAAAAGAGATATAATTCGGGGGGTGTCTAGGTGATTTACCCAATGTTAAAGGTGAATCGATAATTGAGTTGTGAGGTGGTTTGTCTCTTAAATCCAACTATGGTTGTTTTGTTCAATGAAGTAAATCCAAATAAAGGTGAATCCATGTGTTATTATTAACGCAAATAAATATGGTTGGTTTTTTCGTTTTGTTCTTATTCAATTTTTTTTTTTAATTTGTTAGTTCTGAGTCAAGTTTTCGTGGTTTATGGATTCGTCTCGACGAGACGAATTTAAAAAGTATAATATTATGGTTGAAACATAATTTTTTTAAATAAAGCCAAAATTATACCAATAAACTGATTTATTTTCGGCTTTATTCAAAAAATATTAGTCGTGACCATAATTTTATACTGTTTGGGTTCGTCTAGTTGAGACCATAAACCACGAAAAATTGACGCAAAACTAGCAAATGATTTTTTTTAAATAAACACAAAACGAAAAAACTAAAAAACCAAATAATATAAATAATTAAAGGAGGGGAGGAGGGGTAAAACGGTAATTGTGCCAAGGAAAAGGGAGTGGGCCGGGCTCTACCTCTGTACCATTTATCAGAAAATCCTTTCCACAGAACCGTTTGAGATTTTGAGGTCACTCTCCCGAACGGGCTCTACCTTTGCAACTTGTTCCTCCCGTTAGGTGTTGTTTGTGGCACGGCGGGGAGGGTAATACCATATTCAGTCCTAGTAGCTAAGGTAAGCCCAGTGGAGATGATCCTCACCTCTTTTATGCGTTTGTAGGAATTGTGTTTAAGTGAAGTGGGGTTGTTTCTGTTTGTTCCCTGGGTTTTCCTGGAAGTTAAGGGGTGTTTGGGAGTCTCATTTTCAGCTTTTCATTTTCAATTTTTTGGCTTTTTGACTTTTTAGATTATAGTCAGAATGTATTTTGAATTTGGTAGAAGTGTTTGGGAGAAATGTGCATAATGCATTTTGTAACTGGAGTAGTGTTTGGGAGATATGTCCAAAATACATTTTGTGAGTATTTTTGTTAATGAAAATGAGAAATGGAAAAACTTATCACCACCTATTTTTCACTTCTCTTCTCTAAAGTCTAAAATGAAAAACTCATTTTAGGAAAAGTCATTTTGGCCCAAGTCTCCCAAACATCCAAAACTCAAAAAATGTAAAAATGAAAAGTGGGAAAATGGCTCCCAAACACCCTCTCAATGGGAGAATAAAAGAGTGAGTTACACTTAGAGGTGCACAATAAAACCTATATAACCGCCAAACCGATCCGATCCGGACTGGTCTATTTGGTTAGGTTGTATGGTTCATTGGTCTGGTTATGGTTCTAAAAATCTAAGAACCAGTAATTATGATTCGGTTACTGGTTCTTAAATTAAGAACCATGGTTAGAACCGAACCGGATCGTATAATATTAATATATTTATACATGTACAAAATTATGAATTTTATAAAATTCTATAATTATTTATTTATTTTATGAGCTGTTTTTGGTGCTCTAAATTCTAAATAATCTTTTGAACTCGTGTTGTGATAAAGTCTTTCTCAATTGGGTAGAACCGGAACCGAACCAAAGTCGGTTCAGTTTTGCGGCTTGGATCTGGACAGGTTCTTCATGTGTATTGGTTAGATTTTGGTGACTCATTTTCTAGAACCGTTCGGAATGGTCCGGTCACTAAATTTATAAAGAATCGGTCCAATCCGGACCATGTACACTCGTAGTTACACTTTCTCCATGCAAGTGGGCTTTTGCCCGTGCAAAGGACAGAAGCATAGCCTTTCGGTTGAAATTCTCGGGCCAAGCGGTGCAAGATTTGTAAATTCAAAAGGGGATGTCCCGTGCACCGACCACGTACCGACGGCGTCGCCGACGCCGTTGTGGGTCCCAACCGGTCGATCTGAGCCGTTCATCCTTCTCAAAATCAAATTCCGGGTGGGCCTTTGCGGGAATTGAGGCAATCGGACGGCTGTATGAGCTCGATCCAAAATCACCCCATTTCGATCCAAAATTTTGAATGAAATGGGGGTGATTTTGGATCAAGCTCACACAGCCGTCCGATTGCCTTGATTCCTGCTTAGGCCCACTCGGAATTTGATTTTGAGAAGGATGAACGGCTCGGATCGACCGGTTGGGACCCACAACGGTGTCGGAGACGCCGTCGGTGCACGGCCGTCTGTGCACGTAGCAGCGTTCTTCTTCATTGCTACAGAAGTCACTCGGTGGTCTCAAAAAAAGGGTCTCAAAAAAAGGGCCTTTCACGTGATGATCCAAGAGGTGGGCCCATGTGTCTGTGGACCAACAATAGCCTTTCGGTCGAAGTTCAACCAAATTTCCAATTTCCTTCCTATTGCGCGTTAAATGGCAGCGGTCCCATGTTTCAAATGGGGTACAATTGCTGCCTCACTCAATGGCTGGGAAATTTTAATAGTCCAGATAGGACAGCGTATCAATTGGCACTTGTGCTCATTAAAATTTGTCCATTTTTTTCTATCTTAGCCGGTTGTGCTAGGGCCTCCAAATTATTTACTCGGCGGGTTGCGCTGGGGAGTACGTATTTTATTATTATTTTATCTTTCCTTGAGTATGCCCCTTGTAAGTTGTACATTTGCTTAACCCCTTTTAATTTCAAGCTGAATTACTCAAATATATACAAGAAGTTTCCTATGAGGGCTCTCTCACAAAAAAAATGCAGAAAAATAGTTGTGGGCCGTTGGATCTTATATATATATATTATACGGATCGGATCGGTTTAGAAGTGGAACTGTAAATGTAAATCCACAAACCAAACCATTTATCACGATTTTTAATTTTTTAAAACCGGAACCAAACCACATTACAAGAAAACTAAACCAAACCCTTCAATCCTTCAATTTTGATTGGTTTGGACTGGATTCGCGTATATTTTGGGAGGCACTGTAGCAAAAATAAATTGTCGAGGACTTCCAGGGAGGCTGGAGCCACTTTATAGTATTTTTCTCCTTATTTTTGGTGTAGGAGGATGTTTGAGGAGTCCAATGTGGATGCTTTAAATAAAACCGAACCAGTACTATTTAGTGTTTATTAGTTTTGGACCTATTCAATGCACCGGGACAAAAAATGTCCGTGAAAAAATTTACCCCTTTGCTATCCCCTGCATCAAACGGGTACAACAATTTTACAAAAATACTTTGTGAAATTGATAAAAAAAACCGCAAACAAAATATACTCGTTGTGAACAAATAGCGAAAAGAAGAACTAATAAGAACCCTTCTACCCGTAACGAAATGGGGTGATTTTGGATCGAGCACTTAGAAACGTCCGATGGACTTGATCTCCGCGTGGGCCCCTTGGAATTTGATTTTGAGATGAATGAACGACTCGGATCGGTCGTGTGGGACCCAAAAGTGGGTCCCCAAGACCCATTTGTGCACTGTCTGTGTACACTCATCTGTCCCCGTTGTTTTACCGAACTAATAAATCAATTTTACTTGAACAGGATAAACACTAAATAGTACTCATTCTGTATGTTACAACATTAGAACTCAAGAACTAGAGCGCATCCTACTATCCTAGTGATCGAAATAACCAGATAGTTCTGCATATTGTTCATCATTCCAAATAGCTCTAATCAACTCCTTTCGATTACTACTGTCTCTTTCAAATCTTCTTGACAACATCGATAAATTTCTCATGACGCGTAACCCGCATCATCATTGCCTTAATCTCCACTCCGAGCCTTTCGCAAACATCGTTGTCGAGACATATTCGTCCGAACATCATTTGCACCGAGCACCAGTGACGGCTCCAGGAATTTCGAACAGGGTGTTCAAAAATTACCTTAATTATACTAGGTCATACACAAATTTTTAAGGTGTGTATTGGTCTGAATAATTCAACCAAATAAGACGAAAATATTTAAGATGTCACAATTGCATGTTTTCTCGACGAATTCTATATTTAAGGCCAAGAAAAATTAAATCGGGCGCATAAAAATATTAGTTTTTATTGTAGAAAGTTGTTTCGCAAATAGGTTTCTATGGATTTTTTTTTCTTTACATATGCTCTTATTTTTTGAGATATATAGTTGATTGTTGATCAGAGAAAAAGAATGCCACGATATCGATACCAATAGATACTTTTTTGTCTCTAGTTTTAAAAAAAAAAAAGTATGTACTTTGGTTTGAGCTTATACAATGTGTTAAATTGTGAATTTTCTGAATTGATGAATGTTCACATTGTAAAACTAAGTGTTCAGACAAACACAAGATAAAATTATTATGTGTAATATAAAATATAAAAGAGTTTAGGTTGTTCAATTTTTTTTTTGAACTGGTAGGTTGTTCAATTGACACCTATGGAGTCGCTTATAACTTTTAATTTGGTTGTTTAAATTCGATTAGTTTGTGAATTGATGATTTTTTTGCGCTAGTTCAAATTTTTTGGGTTAGGTGTTTAAATATTTTATGCGTAAAGTGTTTAAATATTTTTAAGTTGGGTGTTCAAAAAAGTCTAAACTCAAATAAAGCTAAAAATATTACATGTATTGTAAATATATATATATTTTTTGGTGGTCAATTGACAGCCCATATCTCCATGTGGAGCCGCTAATGCTGAGCACGCTTTAGGCACGTTCTGCTTGTATTGTAGACACTTGGCTTCCAACATGTTGCACTTGACAAACAAGTTTGGCCACTCCAAAAGAAAAGTTTTGATCCATTTGGGAAAGCGTTAGCAATGCAGTAAATTACGGTAAGATAATTGACCACACAGTGACATTAAACGTCAGACACTAGTTCCTTGCTTAAGACTATGGACTTTTGCAATATACACATACTAGCATGAACCCGTGCTATGCACGATTGTATGCAACTAAATGATTAATTTTTTACTATAGATATACTTACTACAATATCTAAAAACGATAAATATTATCAAGATGTTAAATTGATATTTAGTCAGGTCGAATATATTCAAAATATTCATTGAAAGGTTGATGGCATGATTAGAGATATTATTGTGTTAAGTTTGTTTACTTCAAAGCCCTGTCATATTATTATTTCTGTTTTAACAAATCCCAAAGGCCAATGAACAAAATTACTACTCTAATCATGTATGTACAGTTTCAAAGGAATATCTTAAATTTAGTTTTGAAGAAGAAGTTAGAAAATTAGATCAAATAACTTGAGGGGGTGTTCCACTAACAAAAAACTGTTTTTTCCAAATACCGAGACAAGTCATTCTCTCACAACACATCACATAAAAAAACCGTGAAAAACCAGTTTTTTCAAAAAATTGATTTTTTCAGTGTAGTGATTTTTTCTCATGTAATTCAAAAAATTATTTTAAATGACTTGGATCATTTGTGAAAGACCTCGTGGGCCCCACACACCCAGTGGTACACTATTTGGTTTTCATAGTATTTTTCATGCTTGCGTTGTGTTTTGAAGACATATTGCCAAATTTCTAAAGGTACGTGAATTATGAATTTTGGTTTCAAATTCAATATATAATAATTATTTTATCTATTGATGATGTAAGTGAGCAAAATCATTGTAATTGAAAAATTACGGGTCCGTGCATCGCACAAATTCACTGCTAGTAAAACTAAAGCTATCTTTACTCGATGTATTTTAAAGTTCAATACATGGAATAAATAATAGCAACAAAAGAGAAAATTTGAAAAATGTTTAATCCAATGAGATTCCTACATCGAATTCCATTTAGTGGTTACCATACCAACTGATTAAATAAATGTTTGTATCGCACCCATGTACATATTATTTGCTCAGTATTAAAACAAACAATAAAAAGAATGGAGGAAACCAATGAAAATGGAAATGATTGCCAACCACCAAAATTTGAACATACCTTCTAGAAATTCAATTTGGATTATGAATTTTTTTTATGAACTTAATCCAAGGCCCACAAATGCACGAATGAAAAAAACCATCAACAATGTTCATCGCATTCCGATAGTCCTGCCACTGTAAAAAATACCTGTAGACAAAATGGAAATTAAGTTAAAAAATGTATAGCGTAATAATATGATTGAAGCGTAGCAATCGATGAAGCAAAAATATTATTTATATATATATATATATATATATATATATATATATGAAACAATTAAACAGAAAAACAAAAATCAGAGCAAAGAATTAATGTAAAACGCATAAAATAAGCAAAGTCAAGCCGGTTTCCTAGCTTAGGGAAAAAAACATCAAATACGTAAAACTCACCAAACGATCGTGGCATTGGCGATACACGGCCATAAACAAACTCCACCAACCTTTCTTACCAACGCATGCCAAGAAATCTCGAATTTAGCATAAATCATGAAAAAAGAAATGTTAACGCTATCTATCTTTTGGATAGTCGTTTCAACAAATATGTTATATGTAGAACAAATATGTTATATGTAGAACAAATATGTAGTTTCCATACCCATGATTTTTTATAGACTAAAAAGTCGTACAAAAAAGGTTGAAGGGACTACAAATTGATCCCATGCTCATAATAACCTTGTGAGATAAATCTTTGAAAGCCGTTCGCATGGTACAACCTGAAAAAAAATTGTTATCTTTGTTCATGCTAAGCAAAATACTAACGTTTCAAGCAGGGGAAAAGACCATTAGAATCTCACCTTCACCTTCAATTGCAAAACATAACTATATTCTAGCTTTCTCTCACGTGAGATGTGTAGTTTAAATTGGTAGAACTAATTAGTAGATTGGAATGATTTTGAATTTCCATTTCTATTTGGATAACTCAATATGGATAGGTAAACACTAAGTGGAGAGTTTTCAAAGATATATATGATTGGGAAATCTTTATATATTTGAAATACAAAAAAATTCATAAATTAAAATTACTCAATAAATTTTTCCTTAAGTTTAACATTTCTTCCTCCTTACCAAAAAAAAATTTCCTTACCCCAAAAGACACTTCTTCCGAATGGGAAAATTTATTAGACCCATTTCTAATGTGATGGGTAAACTGAATCTATATCTAACGATTTATCTCTAATTACCATAAATATTATATTAGGTTTCCTACCCCTCACAATTCACATACACCTCACCCAATCAATTGGATCTGTATCGTTGGCGTTGCTTTCCATAACTCATGAAAATTTGTCCCCAAATACAGGATTTGTTGACATAGGTAATTCTTATAAATATTTTCAGGAAATAATAATTATTGAAATTTCTATATTTGAAATTGATAACTTATCTTGTCATTAGGTAAAAGATACCAAGAAGATATAAAATTGAGTGGCACTTGTCGCGTCCACGACCCTCCTTGTAAAAAGTCATCCTGCAATAATATAACATACCTAAGCAAGCTGGCTTTTCAATTCTATGGGGAGTCACTTAATGTTTGTTTACATGGTTTTGTGACTCGTAAGATGGCTAGCTCTTGTTGTATAACTTTTCGATATCCCGCACTGCATATTAGAATCGAGTCTCATTTCCCCCTCCTTATGTACTGTAATAGATTAGACATGACGAATGACAAAAAAGGAAAAGGTTACTCAAAACTGGTTGGCTATGTAACAATTTTTTTGTTACGCAACTTGAACAAAATGGGCTTATGGCTTCGTATGGCTATTTTGACATATTTGGGTGCAAAATGTCGCAAGGACTTTACACCTATGCAACCAGATTTGCATATGCCTTGATTTGCAAATCCCGGTCCCACACCTAATGAGGTGTTTGGGTATCAAATTCAGGGGTGGATTTGCCAATCCGGGTGACCTCAAATCAGGGAGGAAGGGTCGTTAGCGTTAGTAAATCTGGGGCAAGTGGATATGATTTTGACAAAAGTACCCCTTACTTGTAAATGTCGGGACGTTAAAAAAAAAACACCCCTAGTACCTAATTGAGCTGATTTTTTACATAGACGTTCAAAATATTAAATAAACATATTCGAATAAAAATTAGCTCAATCGGATATCGAAAACCGGTAGAAGATTATGTGAGTTTGTTTGTAGAACCCACACTTGTAAGTATCAGACCGTTAAAAAACACTCCTATTGATACTCGATTGAGCTAATTTTTTATATGTACGTTCAAAAAGATTAAATAAACACATTCGAATAAAAATCAGCTCAATCGGATACTGAAAATCGGTACAAGTATTTTGTAAGTTTGTTAGCCTTGTAGGAGTGTTTTCTTATTTTTTAAATATTAAAATATTACCATCTTATTATTTTTTCCTCATTTTTATCTTTTTTAACTTTGTTAGTTTTGTGTTTAATTTTTTATTAAACATTCGTAAATACATTACTAATTTTTATCGATTTTTTTTTTTGGAAATATTACTTTTTAACATCTAATATATTATTTTATATTTATGTATTTATTATAATTATTATGTATTTAATCTAATTATAATGAAATTAATAAACTAGGGGTAATCAAGTCATTTGGCCTCTTATCCTATTATATCCACCCTCCAAATCTCCCTTATAAAAAAATCATCCAAACACCTTATTACAAATCCACCCTTTTTAGGATGTGGGTCCACCCTCGTTACAAATCCACCTTTAAATTCACCATCATTACAAATCCACCCAAAATCATCTCCGGCATCCAAACGGGGCGTTAAGATGAAGAGGAATCCGTGTAAAGTAAATAGACCAAGGCTTACCTGAGATTGCATGGAAAGGGTATGACACAGGTAAAGAAGCTTCGATGTAGAACAAGAAGGCTGTTGGGTAAAAGACGTAAAGTACAAACGGGGCCGGCCCTGACGTTTGGGTTGCCCAAGCCGGACTCTAATTTTGGTTGTTTACTTACGATTAAGTAAAAAATAAATAAATTGCATTGTACTTGTTTAGCTTGAACATCAAAATGTAACCCCTGCTATAGTGTTTAATGATGAGCACGATAAGATTAAAAATAAAACTAGAGCTTCTTATTACATTTTTTAAAGCATATTTTCAATAGTTCTTTTAAAAATCAAACTAAAATGATAAATAGATAAATGTAAAAATATTGTAGGAGTTTGTTTTGAAGAAACTAAGAAAGTTTGCTTCATATGTCAAATATGATTTGGAAGGTAAAAGAAAAAAAAAACATGTCCTCGCTCAAGTTTTTAGATTTTCCATCATTGGGAGTTTTTTTTTTTTTTTTTGTCATTCGTCATTCCTAATCTATTACATTGGGTTGGGAGAGGGGAGAATGAGCAGGGACGGAGCCAGGAATTTCACTACGCAGGGGCGAATGTTTTATCTAAAATACTTTGCAGGGGCGAGCCTATATAATTCATAGGAAAATTAGTTTTTTCTATGTAATACTAGAGGTTTTTTGTTTTCCTTGCAGGGGCGACCGCCCCTACCGGCCCCCCTTTGGCTCCATCCCTGAGAATGAGACTCGATCTCAGGATGCAATGTGTGACATCTAAGAGCGAGAAATTATCACTTTTACGTAATTGTTGCGTTCGTCATTCCTAATCTATTACATTGGGTTGGGAGAGGGGGGAATGAGACTCGATCCCAGGATGCAATGTGTGACATTTAAGAGCGAGAAATTATCACTTTTACGTAATTGTTGCGTTTGTTAAATGTAAAAATTTTAACAAAGTACTTGAGTAGGGTGGTTTCACAAAATTGTGGAATTGTGGATTGGGAGGAAAAAAGACAAAAAGAAAAGAAACAAACGGGAAAAAGAAGGCCCTAGAAAGGCAGAAGTATGCAAAAGCAGCGCCTGAGGTTCGAACCCGTGTCAAATGGCTCCCTAGTCAGGGAAGAGCTCCCACTGACGCGGAGCCACGCTGATGCCACGTGCCATTCTTCCAATTAATAGTAATATTTATACATAATATGAGGGGTTTTTTTTTTGGGCTAGGGGCCCGAGGCTTGGTGGGCTTACCCTTGGGCCGGTCCTGAGAACAAATGGAGTAACACCCAACCTATTGGTCAGCTTAATGAACCGTTTGCATCACTTTCAATTTGGGAGCTGAACTTGGAAGTCTTCTTTCCTAGGGATGGCCATCTCGGCTGACCCTCCATGATCCAACCCATCCCCTCCCCAAATGAGTATGGGTAAGGGATTTGGAGATTTTTTTGGGGATCGGGTAGGATATGAAGATTTAAAAAAAAAACTTCAAAGATCAGGTAGGGGATGGTATAGTCATTCCCCTCCCCGATCCCCGCCCCGCCCCGCCCCGCCCCGCCCCATTCCCCTCCCTTCCCCACCCTTCCCCGCATCCCCGTTAGAACGTTCACATATATAGGTATATTATATTATAAGTTTACAAGTTTTTATTTTCTCCCGGATAAGTTTATAAGTTACGACTTATAACTTTTTGGTGGGGTATATAAGAAAGGCTTTCTCCTTTACTTCTATTTTATGTAGCACTTTTGAGTGAAATTTTAGTCTACTCATAAACCAAAAACAAGAAAAGAAAAAGAACAAGAATAACAATAGCACTTTTGAGTGACTTGGTACGTTTTAATTATTTTTGAGAACCAATTTTGTCATTAGTTTTGTATTTTAATACAATTTCTTTGGTATTCACTTGAATAGTTTGAGTGAATTTTTGAATCCACGATTCCCGTGGGGATCCCTGTTCCCCGCATTGGGGCGGGGATGGAGGTTAAAGAAAAATTCCCGATGGAGATTGGGGAGGAGATGAAAATTGATATGAGTTTGGGGATTGGGGATGGAGGTGCTGGTATTCACCTCCTACTCTCCCCATGCCCATCCCTATTCTTTCGCCAAAAAGGATAGAATGCTCATACACATAGCTTAATAGTAGATGTGGCAATTGGCAACCCAACCCACCCACTTATAACTCAATCCAACCTACCCATATTGTAATATGGGTTGACATGAGTTGAATCCATGATAACTCATATTGACATAGATTTGGTTGTGTTAAAAATGGGTTCACTCCGGAGGGACTTTTCTTGGGCAAGGGATGGGTCGGAATTGGAGATGAGCTGGTAGAGAGGGGAGTGATAGTTGAGGTAGACTGTGTAGCTCGTTGTACGCCTCGTATAGTCTCGTATAGTCTTTCCTGTGGTTCTTTCGTTTGTAGAAAATGGTACCATTTTTTAAATTACTAGTTGTAGCACCTCGTGCTCCGCACGAGACGCATGCTCATTGGTTATGATTTTGGTTATTAAAGTTTGGGTTTAGATGATGCTTCCACGGATGATTTTTAGTTTAGACGATGCTTGGTTTGTTTTGTAGTAGTTGAAGATTTTGTGTTTAGATGAATCTTGTTTCATTGTGCATGGGCAAAGTGTTTATTTTGATGGAAACTCTGATCTCTTTTTACCCCAAAAAAAAAAAAACTCTGATCTCCAATGTAGCTGAGACCGAATGCTCATTGATTATAAGAACAGATAAAAATAGTACACTACTATTTGCAGTCGAATGTTACACCACTTTAGAGTCACCTACTCAATGAAGGTTAGACATTAATCCAAGAAAAAAAAAAACCGCTTGATGATCAAGTTTACAAACATATGAGGTAATAGATGTTGATCAAGTACATAGCAAAACAAAACACCAGCCAAGGCACGATTTTGAAAATTCTGCATGAAGATAAGTAATCTCCTGTGTGCCGAACATGGTTTGGACATTACCATCTTGTTATATACAGTAAGAAAGTGTCAGTGCATTGTACTGACCAAAAGGAACAACATTTACGAAGAAAGGTCAAGTTCTGGTATCGGTAACAAAAATGGGAATAGGCATTTACGATCCTAAAGATGGTACATTTATAAGGTATGACCAGCGGCGGACGCAGGATTTACCATCAGCGGGGTCAAAAATCTATAGCATATACTCCTTCATTCAATTTTGATGGTCCCTCGAAAGTATGTTAATTTTTCAGATAAAGGTTTAAAGTATTTTCGCACTTGATTTTCCAAGTTTCTTTGTATTAAATTAAAGATCTCGATTAGTTCTTTAATTTGGTGAGAAAAATTTAAAAATTATGAACTGAATGAATACTTTATTTTTTATTTGAAAATTGCACATTTTTTCGTAGGGATCTATAAATAAGCAACTCAGTGTTCACCTCATTAAAACGATTGTTAAGCTCTTGGAGTTGCATATCTATGATCGTGTATAGAGAAATCAGTTAAAAGGCAAAAGCAATGAGTGTAAAACAGAAAAATAATTGAGTATGGATACCCCATCATAGAGAAAGTTAAAACATTTTGGGACCACCAAAAAAAGGAAAAGATTGGAGGTGATCCGAAAAAATTATTTGGGCATAGTTATATTTATTTTTTTGTTACTTGGGGCAAGATAAGAAAATAATCTATAGGGGCAAAATTACCAAATTACCCAAAATTATATACACGGCAATAGAAAATTTCAGTCCAGCGGAGTCGCTTGACCCCCTTGCCCCTATATGGGGCCGCCACTGGGTATGACCCTGTCCGTGGTTGGATGCCGATTCCATATGTGGAGAGTCGAGTTTCACTCAATGGCAGGGGGTGTGATTTTGGAGGCAGCACCAAGAAAAACATGAAGAGTAGGTAACTCAGATACTCTATACTGGCTTATTTTTCTGGTTGAAGCCTAACGTATTGCTTTCCCATCGTCGACTAACAGTTATTGGGACCATCATGCTAAAGTATACAATTGGCAACTTATTTAGATGCAAGTCAAACCAAATTCTAAATTTGGTCCAAATTGAAATGAAGTCAAAAGTGCCTTGCGTAGATCTTAACATCCTTTGCTGCATTGCATATAAAGACTTCTCTGAGACCAAAATGGACAAGAATCATTGCCACAACTTAGCACTTTGGTGTGAACCTCGAGTACCAGAGCTACCCTTCATGCCAAATCGTATATTAGTCAGACTGTCAAGATATCAACCAACAAGTGCCAAAATAATAAATTCACACATGGATATCTAGGGGCCTTCGGCAAACTTATGTGTGATTAGCTTAGAATGAACTGAAAATTACGATGGTTAAAACGCCTAACAAGAGAATTAGAATCTTTGATAAGGACCTCCAGACTGCTTTTAACCCACAATTACCCCAAAACATGTTGAGGATGTGCTGCACATCTCCTTACAACATATAGTCCGTCCTAGAACTGCACATTCCCAGCTTTGCTGCCAAACAGAAACCCAAAGCCTCCGACTTTTCAGCCGAACAAGCACGAGCCAATGGGTAGCCTCTGCCGCCAGAATCTCCCCTCTGTTAATCTGGACCACGACTCCCGCAGCCCTTTTATTTCTCTGCCCATACACATCCCAAGCTCCATCAACATTAACTTTTAGGACTCCACACGTCGAGGTTGTTATTTCAGTTGTTTTCCAACTGTACTCTCCGTCTGCTCTGGGTTCTTTCTCCATGCAGTTCCTAAATTCCTGATGTTGCTCTAAGCCTGAATCTGGATAGCCGAAGCAAACACACTCTGACAGAGCTCAGTGGCAATCATCACTGAAGAACAGAGTGTTATAACATCTTAAATCATGGTCAGCAAGAAACGAAACCCAACCATTCCCTTGCAGAAATCCATCAGCGTACTGTACTTGCCAAGTTCTTCCTCTTGTTATCAATGAAAATTGTTGAATACCTTTTCGTTTCCATAATCCTTGAGCGGCTGACACAATTCCTACATGACAGAAAATGCAACAAGGAAGTGGTAATTTACAAAAAATGTACTGTAAACAATGGAAAAAGAATTACCAGTCATTTTGAATCTTTGGCCAATATTGTTTTATAGAATTTGTATTTTGATCCTAATCCTATAAACGTTGCTGGCAAGCATGCTGTGACCAATGCCGCAAACAATTGAAAGAGAGTGTTAGAATACTTCAATGACACAAGTTTTAACTGTATTTCATATAGTCACGGAAAACTTACAGTCTGTCAGACGACATTGCAGGAGCACTTGGATGGACAATAGGCGCAGAAGAAGTCCCTGGATATTTGACTTCACAGCCTTAGTCATTGAAGATGAAAAGATCAAACACAAGATGTCCCACAAATGTGAATAGCAGTATGTAGTTGGGAGCCAAATTATGGTTCGTCAATATATCTTCTCATCTGAATGCGAATTCATTGTTATCAATGTTGACATAGTAAGGACGATTGCTGCTGTGAACAATGGCTACTCCCTCCGGTGGTGTGAGCACATACTTGTGGAAAATCTTCATATTTTCTGCATAAGAAATTATAAACATAATTTCAGTCCATCTATTTCTTAATTTTATGAATTGTTGATATATAGATAATAGTATTACACTCTTACCACGGCCATTCCTTCATCAGTTATGAACACCTCTCCCCAAAACCAGCATAGTACTTATTGTTATGTACTACACTTAATTAACTTGTAAATGTACGTATAAAATAACTACCTAGTCCTTCACCCAGTGGATTAAGATGATTCATGGATCGGAGATGAGCACATGTTTGAGATACAGTTGTCGAATTCTTCATGTTTTTCCCACTTAAATTCAACGCCAAGGTTGAAGATGTTTGAGTACCAAATTATGAAGTCTCTATTAACAACATATTCCAGATTTTTAGTGTTACGCGGCTTCGCAATCATCCAGAAATACTATGAATGCATGACAGGAGCGATCACTCTTGAAATGATGAATTCACGAGCAAAGAAATTAACTCCGAAATACCACAAACAAAAAAAAACCACACCAGATCAATCTCCTCCTTCGTTCTTTACCTGATCGAAGCATAAAGAAAAATTAAAAATCAGAAGACAGAAACTAAACCCATTTGAAAGCAATATCCTGAAAAAGAAACAAATTTGAGAGTAAAAAACACGAGATACAAGAACACAAACTGACCTAGCCCCAAAAGTCCAAACGAAGGCAGCGAAATCGCACGAGTGGTTCCCTATCATAGGTCAGTAATGCACAACCAATAAGAAGACAACCTTCTGGTCTTGGAACATTGAGTAGCAATGGTTAGGGTAACTTAAATTACATTTTTTGATCTCTCCAACATCCCTTCCACAGCGTTTGACAGGAGAATTTCAGGGCAATGTTATAAAGAAACTCAAATTAGACACTACAAATCTCAAAAAATTCAGTTGAAAACATGTCCATGACCTATTATCTTGATTCAAAAAACGAACAACACAACATAGTATTGCTTCAGCTTCCTTCTTAGGTGACCAAACTTAATTTAGACGCATAAACGCAACATTTCATTGCAGCACTTCCATACAACACTTCTCTTTATGTTTGAGTTGTCTACAGGTAGCGCAAAAAAACGATTCATTAAATCTATATAAAGTGGCATATCTAGTGGAGATGAATACATTTACTTTCCGATAGGAAGTATGGATTGCCTTTCTTTTTCAACTCACATTGGTTAAGGCATAATGCTTTTGTCCCAAAGCTAACCTATGTGGTCAATGGAAAATAAACTGCTTGATTCAAATGTCCCATGCCACTGACCTCATCCATCAAGGTATGATCGGGAAAACAAATAGTCTACGTGGTACATTCATGCCACCTTCCAGTGCCTGATTGGACATCGTTCAAGGTTCTTAATTGTTTGCTATTGTGTTTGTAACACAGTTTTCCTAATTCCAGATGAAGGCAGTAACTACTTAGGCAATTAAGTGATTTTTAAAAACATATAAAATTTGAGAAGGGAAGTTAACTGACAACCTAGCAAACCAATTAACAATAGAAACATAAATATTCCTAAATACACAACCAAAAGAGAAGGCAAAATGAGAAGGGAAGGAAATTTAAATATTCCTACCCTAAATACTCCTAAATTCATAAATATTCCTAAATTTCGGAAGGGAAGTTAAATATTTTTTCTTTCTTTTCCTAAATCTTAAGCTTCACCCTTCAGTGAGTAAAGGATAAATTACCTCTATTGGTTTAACTTGGATTACACGTATCAAAATCTCTCCATTTTCTTCCAGAAGGCTTAGTCGCTGCATCTCGTCTCTTTTGATATCCTGTAGAATTGCAACACACAACCAAAAGAGTCAAGTTAAGAAATGTCGGGTAAAACACAGGTTACAAGACATGCCTTCTCACGTATAGTAAGCTAAATGAGAAAAAGTACAAAAAAAAAAAAAATGAAGGATACATAGAAGCAGAAGATGTTTAACAAAAAATTTCAGTATTGTTTCTGGTGGAAATCTCAGAAACAATACTGAAGGATGTTTGAAAAGCTATATCCTTGAAACAAAACTGATTTGACATGGTACAGGCATGTGGAAGTTGCCATTAACAAATGAGGGATATGCAGAACCTACCTCCTACGGTCAATCGTGTAAAGCCTTGGTTGCAAATGTTTTCATATTCAGCTTCAATAGATCTTGAATCCTTGCCTAGCCATCATTTCACATCTTCAAGCTTAGCTCAAGAGACATATGTCACAAGATACGTGTCCTGTCAAAAACTTTTGAGCAAAAAAGATTAGCGTGAGAACCAACTTTTGAGCAAAAATGATAGGCGTGAGAACCAACTTTTGTGTGAAAATGATTAGTGAGAGAACTCACATCTTCAACCCAGTAAGACAAAGGAGGGCGCCCAAAAATTTCAAAAAATAGACAAAAACAATGGCTTTCAATTTTTCGATAGTGTGGTTTCAATCTTTGGTAAGAGGGTTTTAGCAAGAGGAGAGATAGGAACCAAAAGGCTAAACAATAACATACTTGCTTAGGAGTTTAGGACAATGAATCAAAGAAATAAATTTCGATTTTTCACTTGGTGGTGGTCTTGTCTTTTCCATATCCTTTTTTCTACTTTCACATTAGCATAAGCGAAATTGGTCGAATCATTTGGCTATAGTTGCACGAAGATGAAATATACTTATGACTTGTTTATCCATCATGGAACTCTGAAAGCTTCCAAAAATCCTTTAGCCTTCTGTAGTTCTTTCTTTTGGCTTAAGTGGTCCCATTTGTGTTCAGAAGTCAGTACCTGGATAACTCAGGGCAATGGTAGACCTATTGCGCTGCATCAGTGTCGAGAAAAAGCTAGCCAATATCTCCTGGCAATGAAATCTACTACAGATTAATAGTATTCATCCGGAGCACAGTATACCACCTCAGCTTTAAATACGGGTATCCATGTGCAAGTCGCTTCCCCAAACTTCCATTCTGTAAATTAGGAGAACATGTTTCCAAGGTTAATGACAGAGACAACAAATTACTTGCATCAGAGATTCAGTATCAATGGTAGCACAACTACGTAAAAGACGGATCGAGAATGTCAACAATTTTCGCAAAAAGGAACAGAATCTGAAGTGCCATTTTAAAAAGGCTCATGGGCAAAAAATAAATAATCTGTTAAATGCAAATCCAAATCATGAAGCTTACCACCTAACCAGTATATTATATAACTTTATTGAAAACAAAATGAGTCACATACTTGAAAATTCACCAAAATTAACACAAGATTTCTCAAGGGAAAATATGAGAATGATTTCAGAAAATACAAAAATATACCTTAAAATCCACAAATGGTAAGACCTACTTTAAATCAATTCGATTTTTTTACTTTCTGACCTTGGAGAACCGGAAATGTACTTCTGGGCATAAGCCACAACCTTCATAACTTACTGGTCTCTTCTTCAAACCAATGAATGCATTTTTAACTCCCTCAGAAACTGCTAACTTTCTGGTCCATATGTATGTATTTTGTACCTTTTCAAAATACTCTCCCTTTATTATCCCAAGAAGATAGAACTGAGTAGAAAGAACACCACGTAGGTAGGCAGTTTACCAGCTTTTATAATCGTTTGAGAAGGAAAGTCTTTGAAATAGCGAGAATTCACAAACTTAAGTAGCAATCCTTCCTTCAAAGCAATAAGCTTTTTTCTAAAACACCTATGGGCTTATTTATTGTTTATGAAAGATATTGGAAAAAATCCATATGACTATGTAAGATTACTTGAACTTTGCCTACCAGTCATGCTAAAAATACTCGAAGTTATACTCGGTACTTTTGAAGAAAATTTAAACTTTGGGTGGAGACCTCTAACTCTGCCTCTGGCTCAAAGGAAAAGAAGTCATATTGCAATGTACATATACCTTCCGATTCATCACACCCCGATTTTCACCTCTCCAGGTATGCTATCATTCAAAACAATGTCTTCAGGAACTTTAGCTACCTGCATCCTGCTTATAGAAGACAACAGTCCAAGTCAATCATTTTGGTTTTGGAAATCAATGAGCAAGTCCATGGGATTTATGACAGTCAAAAGGACTTACCAAACAGTAAGTTTCAGTATCCTTCATCTGCTTCTACAAATTGTTGAATGCACCCTCTACTTTATTTGGGTGTGACCCTTTAATGGGCCTCAATTCCTCTCTCTCAAAATACATCATCAAACATTGAATGTTTGGATTCATTACGGGTAGATTTAATGTGTCCGACTCCATTTGCAAATTTCCAAGTATCAATTCATGTTTTTCCTTTGAGCCCCGCCTTCTCGCCAAAATACTTTATGTCCCACACACAGCCGCCCAACACCCTACAATTGTAAAGCTAAATTGTTTATTACATGCACAGAAAAGACATATAAACATTTTGCATGTACAAGCAACTATAAATCAAGCGCTGACTTCACAATTTCCACTAAAACAGTAAACACAAATCCAAAATCGTAACACAGAGAGACTACATAAATTACCTAAGCAGCCTTGTAAGAGTTCATGGTGTCCTTGGCAGAGTCGTTAAGCTCATCACCGACCTTGAACTCAGCCATATACCTACGATATCCCCCTTCATCTTCAAATACGAAATGATTGAAGCCGAGCTTGTGGGCTGGTCTTTGAGGGAACCATCTGCTTTGCACCAACAATGTAGCTTACTCTGCTTGTATTCTCACAACAGGTAGCTACAACTCTTTCCTAGAGATCAACTTCTATAGCCAAGGAGAAGATAATGCACGGCAAGCAAGGGTTTAGAGCAGACCATTCCTTTAAAAGAGTCATTAGAGAACCTCTTTTAGCGATTGCAAACTGCCAAAGGAAGCACCTGTAATCAGTACATAATAAGGAGATGATTAATATGAACTTTCTCCGACCAAAAGTTTCTCAATAGTGACACCATAAGCAGGTAGGACTCGAGAAACTGTACATCATGCATACAAAACAGGTCCATCTTGCATAAAAATAGGCTCTAATAATTGATTCAATGTACTCTTTTATTTTCCATTTCAATTCCTCAAACCCCAAAAGTGTGCCTGTATTCAGTGAAGTAGCAAATATTACACCACAAACAAGATAATTTTGTCCAGCAAAAGTGCATTCTCCATATTACGATGAAAATGCCTAATAAACTTACATATTTTGTTCTTCACTTCCAACAAATCACCGGGTGATTCAGTGGACTCATCAGCAGTTCTTGCACCAACCAAGGAGACTGGACTCTCCACACCCAAATTCCAGAAAGTTCTCATGAAATTCAGGAGATTCAAATAAATTCTTCTTTTCAATTGAACTTAAAGGCCCCGATTTAGCACCCATTTTCCTACACATTCAAGAGCAAACATAGAGAATATAACTCAAAACTAAACAAGCCCTTTTTCCAATTATCTATTTTATCCTGCTTAAAATACACAGTTTAGCTTCATATGGGAATCCTAAAACACATAAACATCAACATTTTTTATTGGAATACATGAACTAAGAAGAGTGACTTGTTAATGTATCAATTCTTAATTACTTCCTTTGGTTTAGTTCATGGCAATTCTACAAACACTTTTTATACACAAATACAATTCCCATCTTAGCATAGAAAAGAGCTAAGCAGTAAGGCCCACAACAAAATCATATCTGGCCGGGGGGAAAAAAAAAATCAATCAATCGCCATGCAAAATGTACAACATAATTTCAAAAGTCACCGACCAACAGTTGATTTACAATGCACGTAAAGAGATTGGCCATTTGGTAATTCATTGAATTTCCCACTCAAGTTAACAATAATATGAAACTGAATGAGTATTCTGTTTCACTTTGTAAAGCAAGTAGCCAAAGACCCACCAGTGCTAGCAAAATATGACTGCAAACTAAGTTGAATAAGTTGCAAGCCCTTTACTTATTCAAGCGTACAAGGGATAGAGCTTAGGCATTTTCACACTTGCATATGTTCATTCTCAATATCAGTAATATTGTTGGATTTAAAGTGATTTTATCCATTTGAAATTTGAAATGAACAACGAATAACAAAATAAAATTTTAAAAGATCATTAATTCGGTGATTCAGAACTTTGCTTTGGAGGAAATCTTATATTTTTGCTAACCATGCAAAAAAACCCCATTCAAGCAAAAAAAATCACTCAAACATTTCAACAAACATGTCCCATGCTACATAACAACCTTCAATTTAGCACAGAATCTGTTGTTAATTTCAGAGGAGGAGGAGTGTACGTGCCTGCTAATGCAGTTTGAACTTCACCAAACAGAGCTCTTCGATAAAAACCAAGTAAAATGGAAACAGATTGACTATTGCTTCGGAGAAAACAATCAGTTTACAAACACACTACCTTAAATAATATAAAAAAAAAAGGCATTTTAACAAACAATTTATACACACATGGCTTACCATATTAAAGAACGGATACAAAATCAAAATCCCTAATATTAACCAGGTAGAATAAAAATCAAATCAAACCCTAGTAAAATCATTAAAATTTTACTGCGTTGGATATTGAACTTTAGCTCATTAAAATTTTAATAAACAAGCCCAAGAATGCTAAAGCTTGGCTTGGCTCAATTTTTTTATTATTGTGAACACAAGGAGATAACAGGATTCCTTATTTTAAATTAATAACTTGATGCAAAATTGTCACAAAACGTAGTAAAGTTTATTATTATATTGAAATGGAGGTTTTTTCTTGTCTTATGGAATCGAAGTTTTCTTTGCACCCTTATGCCTCTATGCGAGTATAAATGTATGTTGTTTTTGGCTCGTGAGTTAGCTCGAGCAAGAGTCAAGCTTAAGTCAACTTGGCTTGAACTCGACTTGTCAAGTTTTTACAGAGCTCAAGCTCGAAAAAAACTTAATAAAGAAGCTTGAGCACGACAACGTTTGGCTCGTTTGCAATCCTAAAGTGTTTAAAAAAAATCCTGATGGTCACCGAAAGCAACTGTGAACCAAACTGGTTTTATAGGTATGCTTGGTAGCACTCTCTATTATTCCCTCCGTCCCCTTTAAAGTGATTCCTAATGGAATACGTGCAATGTCAAACCTCTAAAAACATATTTCTTTATATAATAATTTAATTTTTTATACCAAATTAAAGTGCTCTTTGAGTACTTTAATTTGGTGGTGAAAAAAAAAAAATTTAAAACGTTCTACGGAAGTACATTTTTTAATGTCCACAAAAGTATACGTTTCCCAAAGGTATCACTTAAAAAGAGATGGAGGGAATATTGTTTTTTGTATTTACTGTAGTTTTTTTATAAACAAGTTTCCGCCTTCCTAGTGAAAAGAGAAGAGAAATATGTTTGGTGCAAAGCTGAGTTCAAAACCTTAGCTAAAGAGTTGCCCAACGCAGTGGCTAGAGAGCATATATAATTTTTGGGGATTTTTTTTTGGACTTTTATTGAGTATGTAATTATTGGATACATATACACGTATATATCATAGGATATTCAGTCGTATCATGGAATTTGTATATATAGAAAAAAAAAAGATGAAAACATTAGTTTGGTTTGGGTCTCGAGACCCGGTTTTTTAATTATTATCAAATCATTATTCATATTTCTCTCTAATCATTACCCCTATTTTTAATTATTAGTCTTTTTTATCTCTCTATCTCTCTATAATCAAATTGTGCGTTTGTTGACCAGTTGTATAATTTGCTTTTGTCCTTGAGGTATTGTGCTTCCTGCTTAGGTTTTAGGAAAACTATAAAGCAGTATATATAATGACCCTATATCCAAAAAAAATGGAAGTAAAAAGAACAAAAAAGAAGATGAATAATCTCTTGTTTATGATTCTTATGCTGAGAACTGAAACAATAATCTATGGTTATTCTCTGAGACAGTACATGGGTCAGCTTTGTTTTCAGAACAAGCTGTAATTTCCACCCTCGCTTCTTCGGAAATGACGGAATCCACCTCAAACAGCTAGTATATACTATCTTGCAAACATTCATATGTTAAGCCAATTGGTCATTTGCAAGATAATTTCTAAAAAGTTATCCAACAATACTATACTATATTGAACCACCCGAAAAATATCACTTGGATATGCGCGCCGACTATCAGACTGGCTCTTTGTTTCTCCCTAGTCACTTGTTGATCATTTAGAATTGATGAGAGGGATTTGTTAAGCACCTTTCACGGAAGATTAGCATGTCCATTCTGTAGTTGACTTCTTTTGTTTTGTAGTGCAGTAGCAACGGAGATGCTAGTCAACATACTAAAGAAAAATCAAAGGAATGTACCCCAATCCCAAGTAGAATCCTGGAAAAGAAGAGAAGTTACGCTCAACTTCATTTGGATTTGGGACAATCCGAGATTTTCTTCTGCACACTTGTTCAATTTGCGGGTTCATGTATGCTTGTGGGTATGAAGGGGATGAGAAGGTTCACAAGGAATTTCACAAGGATTATACCCATGGCATCCCATTCAAGGTACGTACTTCACCTGAAGTTGTTCAAATGGAAGTTTGTTATTGTTTACCGAAAGTGCTGGCATCTTACCTTAATTCCGTTTACAGGGGTGGAACAATGAAATGGTGGTTAATTTACCTTCAACCACAGACGGGCGCATAATTTTGGTGTTAGATGGTGATCCAACTGCTCATAAGAAAAAGGTTCTAGTTAATAGTTTTTTTTTGTCTAGTATACTAAACAGTTGTACAAGCCCTCAATATCCTCAACATAAACTGGAATCCCTACTTATATAAGCAAAGTCCTAGATTCCTGGACTGGGCTCCATAGGTTGGCAAGCATAGAGAGTTGAGAACAATTAAGGAATATTGTTTTACTTGCATCGCTATGTTTCACTACCTATGATGCAGAAATACAGATCCAGGATACCCACATACGATATATGATACGAATGCCCTAACATACCTCAAGTTATGTTGTATATAAAAAATTCAAGCTACTCGTGTTCGGCTCGATTAAAAGTCCGTTCGAGATTGACTCGTCTCATAAAGCTTGAACACGTTTTAAGGCTTAAGTTTTCAAACTAAGCTTGAACAACCAACTGCGTGGCTTGTTTAACACCTCTACTTGTGGTTGGTTGCATGAATCATTTTCCACATATTTAGCTAATTTTATAGGCTGCACCATGTTTGTTTAGTTCAACCAACATCAAAAATCAAATAGCATATTCACATTATTTGAGGCTTAATATTGCACATCACTACAATTTGTCAATGAGAGAGATAACTGATCTACTTGTAGAGCATGACCGTTCTGTTTAAGCATGGATTCTAATATTCTTCGATGATCGAACAATCCGACATCTGATTTTTGCTCTTTTCTTGAAAAATTATGTTCCTTGCCATAATATAGCACTCTCGAAAAACATTTTTCATGGGGGGCTTATGCCATTGACAGGTTCAGAAGGTCATTGAGAGATGGAAATTGACCTTGGTAGTGGATAGTTGCAGAGCCAATCAAACATTGAGATTTCTCACGAAAATTAGCACTTCATTTTTAAAAAAATTTCACTGTTGGTGGCAGGTCTATCTTTATATCTTGCAAAAGAGGATTGCTGGTTGTTTAGTTGCAGAGCCAGTCAAAACTGCTTACAGAGTTCTTTCAAACTCGGAGGCTCCGGAAAGCATTAAAGGTAGCAATGCAAACAAAAATGGATCAAATTCATCTAAACTCCAATTTGGAGGTACTATTTTTCAAAGAGAGGCCATGAAAAGAGCTCCTTCAGCAATTAATCCTGCGGCATTAGAGGAAGAACTCATGGGAGCATTAATCCTCGGTAATGAAGCTGTTCCTGCTATTTGTGGGATTTGGGGAATCTGGGTTGCACCCGCTATGAGACTGAAGCAAATTGCCAGTCAATTATTGGATGCTGTAAGGTAAGCCGTTTGACAGAGTTCTTGCTATACTGATTGATTCGATTTCCCTGTTCTTCAGCAACAGAAAACAATAAATAAAGGAGAAATGAAAGCAAGGACCAAATGACACCAGAGAGTTGTGCTGTAAGCTGGAGTATTAAATTGATGTGGGTGGAAATGAATTCGTATTTGCGCTGATCAAAAGGGAAAAAAAGTTTGTATAAACGTGTGTATAGGTAGAGAAATTTGTAGTTACCGGAGATTAAAGGAATTGATGGTACATGCTAACCTGACTGAGTTTTGATCCCGCATTCTTGTTCGTCAAAATACTTATCTTGCTCCCAGTTCTGTGGTCTCGCTTGTACTGATAAAAGAGGAGATGATCACTGAGGAGAGCTTCTAAACAATGTGATCAAATGCTGTCAATAGTTGGGCTTCTTACAATACGACTACAATTTTAGTTGCATTTTGTTCTCATTGACTGTTGTCGGTTTGAAATCCCTACACAAATACTTCCATTGATTTCTAATCAATATTGATGAAGGGCTTGCTCTTTATGAGGCTAAATGATATTGCTCATTTTGGGCCCACTAGTTCATTGATAAAAACTCAGCCTATTAACTTTGTGCAAATAATGTCTAAATTTTAGGATAATGCAAACTAAAACGGGCATACTTTGCAGCCAATGCGCATTTGTGTTTATTTCTTGTCTACTGTAGGCAGCTCTTTAGTTACGTACCAATACATCTGTGTTTCTTAGCTGTTTGGACAAGAATTTGCTGATTTCCTTCCCATTTTCTCATCTTCCTCAGGGTAAGTTTCTGCGAAGGTTTTGTGCTGAAATCATATCGATTAGCATTCTCGGATCCTACCTCCTCTGGAATGGCCTTGGCTTGTAGTTACTTCAACACAACCTCGTTCTTAGCCTATAAGACTGATTGAAATGTCAGGGAATTAATTACTCTCTCACCCTTCATTTACAAATTTGAAAGACAGCATATATATAGAATCTCCCTTGAGCTCTTCACCTTCTTTTTATTATTCATGTGCATCAATCCCATTCAACGACCCCTGTTTCTTTCCAAACATTCTCTAAGAATAGATTAGCTGATGGCAAACAATAGTGTGAGGCTAGATTGTATCTGGCTATTGAGCCCATTTACATTTTCTACAGACAAATTTAGCCAATGTGACAAAAAAGTGAAAATAAGTTGCAAAGATTATCAGCCGTGGTTTATAGAAATAGAAGTTGCAAATAGCATCTAATGTTAATTGTTTCACCACTGCTTTTGAAAACTACCAGAACAGCCAAGCTTAAACTGAAAAGTAACTGGACATTATGTATGACATCCTTTGTTGAGTATGCCACTTTATTTGAAGTTTTGAACTAGTCCTGGGTTATAATTGTCAAATGTGACAACTAATATAACAAGTGAGAAGAATTGTTGCCACCATAATACTTTCTAGTACTTCAACATTTTCGAGTCGATCTATTAAACAAACATCACACAAATCTGAAGGGTAGCTTTTGAAGTTCGATCATTCATGTGAACGATTTAGTAGTAATAAGAAAATGTCGCAGAGGGAAAAAATTGGGGGGCTTGTAGTAGTGAGCAATAACGGTTCTGATAAAATACAATTATCCTACATTTAAGATAATCATGACCGTTGATTGCCGAACGGACGGCTATAATTGCTCACTACAGGCATCCATAGTAACGAACGAGTTTTCAGTGCTAAGCGGGTACTACGTGGTACCCGGGTGCACACGATTCGGCTGTCCATCTAGGTTTTGGACGGTCCGGATTATGGAAAGAGAAACATGAGAGAAAAAGGGGAGAGAGAGGGTTTTGATCTGGGCCGTTCAATACACTTTTGGGATGCAGCGTTCGGGTACCACATAGGCTTGAGTACCCAAATTTTTTTCCCTAGTAACAGATGTAAAATACAGTTCTCCAAATGCAGACCATCCAACTGAGCCACTGATAAATTTGACTGTTTTTTGGTAAGAATAAAGTAAAAGAATATAAATCGTCTACCAGCAATAGGAGCATGACAATAAAATTAGACTTTATTTTATTTTATTTATATAACAGATATTCTCATTCAATAAGCTCGGAAGCATAAAGATTTCATTACAATATTTGGTAAATCGTCTACTGTTAAGGTTTAAAAAGTGCATTGAAATGTATGAAAAGTTATAAAAGTTGATGAAAGTGTATTAGAAAGTGTAAAAAATGTATTGGAAGATATGTTTTTTTTTTGTGGTCTTTTTATGTACTTAATAGAAGCCATGTGGGTTTCCGTTAGCAAGATCGTTTTTACAATGTATCCTTAAGTTTAGGCTCGTTTGATAAATTGGCTCGTTTAGGCTTTGGAACCTCAAGTATATGCTTATCTCCTCAGAATATCAGATATAAGATTGAATATGTATAAATTTCTGCATGTACATCATGAAATTGTATAACTATTAATGTATAAACTTTTAAAAGTACTTTTTAAACTCAAATTTGAACTGTGTTTGGTTCACATTTTGGAAAATTTTTCCAAAAAGATTCCTTCCCCATCTCTCATCTCTCCAATCATTAATCACTTTTCTCTCTCTACTCATACCCCTTTCTCCAATCATTAATTCTCATTTCTCTCTCTATCTCTCTCCAATCATTACACCTCTCTCTAATTATTACTTTTTCCAAAAACTCATCCAAACACTATCTCAAAAAATTTCTCAAAAAATTTCTTCTCAAAATTCTAAACCAAACACAGTTAATATGTTTTTATAATCTTATGAAAGCATAAAATATATGATATGTTTTACTCGTTAATTCGAAGTTCAAGACCTGTATGACTATTAATTCGAAGTTCAAGACCTGTATGAAAACATAAAATATATGATATGTTTTACTCGTTAAGGCTCGTGAACAAGTTCGAATTCGACTCAAACCTAGGAAAACTTGGTTGAGCTCGGCTCACCAAATTTTAATTAAGCTCAAGCTTGGTTCGAGTCGTTTAAAAAGTAAACGAACGAACTTGGACATTCTAAAACTTGGCTCCTTTTGGCTTGTTTAAAGCGTATCTTAATCCTTTGAAGAGGCTACCTTCGTTTTCTTGACCAAATAACAATTTCATTTCAAAAGCCCGGAGGCATTACAAAGATTCTATCGCAAGATACAGGAATGAACCAAAACTACCAAAATTTAGACACGAGCACATGTACGAATAGGATCTATGACACGTATTGCGAAAGTAGACAACAACAATGTAGGGCGTAGGACGAGTCGAAGATTTGGTAGTTGAGGATCCTTAAGGAAAGCCCAACTCAAACCATAGGAAGAAGTACGGATGAAATCATGGACTATCAACCAACAAATGGGTGAGAAAGTCTCACAGAGGGGAAGGAAAACCTCCGGTGGACCCCACTTCCGTTGCCATATCCTACACGGCTCCACCAACCCAACTCTAGAACATATATCTACTTCTCCTGACCTAAAACTAGGGGTGCACACCAGCCCGGTAGCCCGCCCAACCCAATCCGATTTCTTTAGGGTTTGAGAAAATATTTAGGCCCATAGGGCCAAGCTGGGTTGGCATTTTAAGCCCGTTTACTAATTGGGCCGGGTTTGAGAAATTCTTCTGAGGCCTGGCTCGGCCGGATACGTCTTATGCAGTGAATAAGGTTTGCCAATCCCATAGAAGACCATTGGGTTCTTGTTAAAAGGCTTCTACCAAACCAGCACTGTTAGCCTATGTGTAGATGATCACAAATCCACTGGCAGCTATGCTATTGGCCTGGTCTTTATCTCCCTTCACCGCCATTATTGTGCTGCGATAATATTGGTGCCACGTATCTCACCACCAACCCCGTCTTCCACGCCCGCACAAAGCATGTTGAGATCGATTATCATTTTGTGCGTGACAAGGGTGATTTATGTGTCCAACTCCAAAGACCAAATTGCAGATATTTTTACCAAAGGGCTTGCGTCTTCCCGCTTTCGGACGCTGAGTTCCAAGCTGAAGGTCATGCCTCACCCATCAGCTTTGCGGGGGCCTGTACCAGTCCTAGCAAATCAATTCCTACTGATAAGCAGACATCATAACTCTTACCCCTTTTGAGTGGTTTTGTTTTATCATTTTGTAGCCTTTATTTTTCTCTCTCGTAAAGTCTATCTATATTTTTATAAAGTCTATCTATATTTCTATTGAAATACCCAAGGAATGGAACACTCAAGGTGTTAAGAGTGCATTTTGATAAACTCTCATGTTGTTAATTTGACTCTCGGACATGTACCTATTTCGAGTGCCTATTTATTATCTGACAGCATTTATAGATTGATCGCGAGTCACAATATGGTCCGGGCAGTTATGTCTTCATTTTTTTTTTCTTCTTTTTGTTGGGTAACTGTTTCAAACTTATATTTATTTATTATATTTATTTTGCAATTGCTAAGCTTAACTGGGGGGATTCAATCCCTGATACTTTTGTGTCATTGTGTGGCATACAAGGCCCGTACGACAATTTAGCTAGTGGCCCAAAATATATAAATACACACATGAACAGAAAAACTCGCATGACCCCCATATCCCAAGGACCATTAGGCTGCCCAAAATATTTCTAGACCCACATGAACAGGAAAACAACAAAATGATGATACATTGATAGCTTCATCGTGTTACTGCATAAATATTTACGGAGTAAACATTTGCTTTGTAGCGAGTCAGTGTCACTTTCGAAAAGAAAAACACAAAACTGAGTTTGTTGATAAACAGAAACTAAACAGCAGAAGCAACCGAGTCAAGGACAGACTGTTAAGTTATAAGCTACAAATATGAACCTCACATAGGAAGCAAGAGAGGCATGAGCTGTAACACAATTGTGTTACAAAAATAATGTGCGTCGACACATTCAGTAACAATTCTTGCTTAAACCATCATATGTAGATGTACCCAGGAAACAACGAACATAACCAAATTATAACTTAACATTGCTTGACAAGTACTAGCAATTCAAGTTTGGTTTCCATTACATACAATGGAAAAGTAGCTTCCATGAAGGCAAAAAACTCCCCCAGCTTCATAATATAGTAGGTAGATTACACTCCCTGAGAGAGTACTAGACATAACAAAATAACTTAAAACAGCTTAACAAGCAGATTAAAAAAAAAAAAAGCTTAACAAATACTTAGTAATTTGAGTTTGTTCCCATTCATGCACCATGAAAAAGTAGCGTCTTGAGTACACGAAACTCCTCTTTTGATAGCATCCGCAGAACCATACGATCAAGCACACACGACACTTTTAGGATCTTGTTCCCTACAGATGACATGGTAGTCAGCGCAACAGTTTCACTACAAAACAGGTATTACATCTCAATGCTGCAATCGGTTATAATCCCCTGAGATGACAAAGCAAGCTAAACTACAGTTCCCAATTTTCAGTTTAATAGATGTTAGAATAAGCAAAACTTTTTACACTATCTCTAACATGCTTTTACAAGTTTCATAAAAGCAATCCTCCTTTCTACGTAGTGGTCATAAACTATGAGAAAGCCTCTTTCTAGTGCTGCTAATAAATCACTCCCATTAGCCATAATTTTTGTTAGATGTGTCAAATTTCACTTTTCCATTCACTCTTAATAGAGCTCCCAAACCCAAACGGGAAAATCCAAATCTCTTTAGATATACAATGCTCAGATGCATTGCTCGGAATCATTTGGCACGCTCAACATCTGTCAACTGCAATGGGGTATACAATGAGTTGTGACCAGGGAGCCAAAGATGAAATAACAATGATCACCATAAAATCCATGATACAGTCCAAGTCTGAGCTCTTTGGGACATGAAACAGCAGTTGAAGCGGACAGTTCGAATAGACTGAAGACATTTTGCATGGCCGCAGAATTACATGATAGTTGATTACAAGCATATTAGCACGCATTCTGTTATGTTAAACACATACATCATGTCTTCTGTCAGGTAACTTGCCCACAAATCAGTGACAGACCACAGTACACATGCTAATAAAGCAACAGTAATGTTTTCAATGACATTAAAAAAAAAGGGTTGTTAGTGCTAAGGAGGACTCAACAGGTGTTCAGGTTTTGTGTGCTGCTCAACCTCGGAATCTGGATTAGCATTATCAGGAGCGGGCCAGTTCCGAGAAGTACCACGATTTGGTAGAAGCAAACAAAGCCTTTTTTTTTTTTTTGGCAGAAATCTAGAGTTAAATGACTTGCTCTGGGGGATAATAATAATAATAATAATAATAAATATTTCCACCAAAAGTTGCCAGTAAAAGGATGAGGAACAAAATCGTATCCATAATTGATGGATACGGGAATAGATTGGATGATCCTATGACTGAAGAATGAAGTCTTGGGCTTTTATCAGAAGTTGCTAGCCTCTAAGTTTGATCAAAGGAGAGTTTTGTCAGTTTTCCAGATTTCTTTGAAAGTTCCTCAGGAGTACAAGGCTTGATTCAGATGGTTACTGCTGAAGAAGTGAGGAGTGCTGTTTTTGCTATTAATGGTGATAACCGATAAGCCACCAGGCCCATGTGGGTTTAATGCAAAAAAATTTCAACGCTATGGGGATATAGTGGGACAAGATGTTACTGAGGCTATTCGGTCCTTTATTACTGGTTTCTTGCCCGGATAATGGAATGCAGCGGACTGTTTTCACTTTGGATCCTAAGGTTGGATGTCATATAGCCTGTTGTAATGTCACTTATAAGTGCATCACAAAAATTTGAGCTAACAGATTGCAGTCTGTTCTCCTTCATATCAGCGACAAATCTCAGGTTGCTTTGAAAGGAAGGGCTATTTCAGAAAATATTCTCCTTATGCAGGAATTGGTAAGGAACTACCATAGAAATGACTGCCCCTGCTAGATATGCCATAAAAATTGACATTGTCAATGCGTATAATTCAGTAGATTGGGAATTCCTTCTCAAGATCATGGTTGCTATGGACTTCCCCCTGGTTTATTTTGTGGATCAAAAAGGGTGTGGCGACAGTCATGTTCTCAGTTGTGCCAAATGGACAGTTGGAAAGGCTTTTTCAAGGGGGAAAGGGGCTTAGGCAAGCAGATCCTCTCTCTCCTTAACCTATTTCAGTTAGTCATGGCTTCAGGAGGGGTTGGGGTTCTACTCAATCCTCAAGGGGAAAAGTATGCGGCAATCTCTCAATAATGGCTGCAGCTGAACGTCCCTCTATGACAGTGATTTGAAAAAGCCTTGGGGGATTTCTATCACTTTTCTGGACTAAAGCCATATCTGATCTTCTTTTCAGGGGGACCTCAAAGAGTTAAGGAGGATATGCTGAGAATATTACCAATCCCAGAAGGGCATCTTCCTGTTAAATCCCCAGGTGTACCTTTGATTTCTACCACACTAAAATATGTGGACTGTATCCAACTCAGAGAATACCTGAAAGAGAATTTTAAGTTGGTCTAATCTAACAGGTTATTGTCATCTGGTGTAAGGGCCTCTTTGATCCAATCAGTCCTAAACATGCCGTGTTCCCTGTTTATTTGGCCTCTGAATATCGTAAAAGAAATTGAAGCCATACTTTGAGTTTTTTTTTTTTTTTTTTTGTGACTGAGTTAGTTTTGCGCTGAAGTGGGTTGGAATCAAGTTTGTGTCCTAAAAATGAAGGAGGTTTAGGGTTTAAGTCCTTGAAGATGTGAAACAAGGTTTCGATGCTCAGACATTTGTGGGCTATATGTAAACAATCTGACAAGTGGCTCTTGCTCCATTCAACAAGTGCAATATTGACAAAACCCTCCATCCTATTGGATGAAATGGTGGGATCTGCACACAAGGTGATGTCACGCTTACCATTGCAATACACTGTTTAGTAAGCATGACATTACTTTGTGGTGGGTCCACACCATTTCAACTAATAGGAGGGAGGGCTTTGTTCACCCTCTTTTTAGGAGGGTGAACGAATTTGCTCTCTCCATTCAATAGATCCGGAAAGCTGTAAAATAGTTACGGGCTGGAGCGGTTTAGTTTCCGGGAAAGTCCGTAAGTGGGAGTTTATTAGCCGACTTTGCTGCTGGGGCAGACTTGCAACTAAAGACGGATTAAAGAGTTGGGGGATGAATATCAGCTCCGAATGTGCCCCTAGCAATCAAGACCCTGAGTCCCATATGCATGCAGGTTTTCAAGAGAGGTTACGGAACATATCTTCCTGAAATGCTTGATTCAATTTGGGAAGCAATTCCCTGCTCTGCAGTTAATCAAGGATTATTTAGGAATTGGGGTTCGTCCCCTGGTATTTTGGGGAGTGCATCTAGCTAGAAAAGGTGCTTTCCTCACTTCACTCTCCTTGTGTAATTAGGATGGGAAGTGGTTTTCCTTTTCTGGCTGTGAGGTTTTGCTTTATGTTGTATGCCTCTAGCATGGGGCCGTGTACTTGGGGTTTCCCCCATTCTTTTGCTTAGTTGTGGCTAAATAATATCAACATTTACCAACAAAAAGAAGACAGTAATCCTGTCCTCAAAGATAAAGACAGTATGCAAACTAATAATTTGGAGGCAAATCCTGAGCATACCTGTGTTTCTCCAAGCGCTCCAGATTTTTCAAAACATCAACAATTGGGGTGGCTTTGAGTCGGTGAAAGTTGTCACATGAGTAGATGACACCAAGAACTCCTGACTCTGGATCAATAAGAGGTCCCCCAAGAACATCAACCTACATCACGGTAAGTGTCAAGTAAACAACAAAGTAACAGGTCTTGAGAATGCAGTGTGGTATTCAAGACATACAAAACCCCCCGATAAGGAAAAGCACATAAAAAAAAAAAAAAAAGAGAAAATGCATCAAGTAAGGTCACATACATACCCTAATTACCCAAAAAAAAAGGTCACATACCCAATTAAACAATATGCAATGGTGCCAACAACATCGTGCATCATCAAGCGATAATGCAGGAAAATCCCAACAAAACAGCAGAATTACCGAAATTAGGCACTCAAGTGCCCAAATTCCAACAAAACTCATTCACCATATAGTATTGATCTTCTGCTTTTGTAACAATAATCATGAGAAAACCAAGTTTATTGTCGTTCACTTCTTCTCATAATAATAATGATAGCTGGCAGCCAAGTTACTTCTTAGCTTGTTTTCAGTTACAAAACCTCCGCAAGACTAACATCATAAAAAATGATCCTTGAGAAATCCATACTTCACGCATAGATAGGAGAAATGACAAAATAAATTGATGCCCATCACTGCTAAGACTTCAACCCATACCTTCATAAACCTAAAACAACTGGCTGCCATCATCTCCCCTAGCCCAAGATGAATGTGCGAAATATATGATCGAAGTAAAGAATTCATGCATTAGGAAACAAAATAGCATAACATAGTGAAACACATTCATGTGTGCACACAATAGGAGAGACACTTACATGTGGAGCAACTGCTGCTCTTATGAACGCCCCAGAAGTCCTTGAGTGAGACTCTCCATTCGCAATCTTGTTGGCAACAGAACTATGAAAAAACAATAGCACGACTTAGTTAAAATTAAAAAATAAAAAATATATATATATAATAAATAAAAAAAAAGCACGAGTACTAGTGAGTATAACACGTCTTGTCCTAAATGTGCATATAAAAGACAATAGTAAGTTAACCAAATAAAATTCCAGTACCCGAAACTACCACAAGAATAAATAGGTTCTGCATAGCACAAAATGTTATGCTGAACATGACAACTCGCAGCCACAGCCCAAAATCCGTAATGCAGTTTATCCAAGTTCCCAAACTTTGCTACTGTTTGGGGTTCAGGAGACATCATCTTCACAAAAGCTATGTTGGAACAGAAATCAGCATCCAACAAGAACCCCTTGTATGTCGCATCTGTCTTCAGAACCTTGACATCAACCTGCAATTAAAACAAACATGAAGTGCCTAACATTTACATCTCAAGACCTGGGCAACTATACGAAGTGTAGATTGCAATATGCCACATCAAGAGGACAGAAAAATGCTGCTAACTTGTTTAAATGATGCCGACGGTGATGCGAGTGCTCTAACTCCAACCTCCATAAAACAAGAAATGGAATGTAGGGAAAATGGAAGACATTTATAACAAAATTTACAAGCAAGAGGAAAGAAACTTTCGCAGTGTTTATACTTGGGCCTTTTTCCGATGTCAAATCGTGAATTATCGTCAACGTTCATTTTGGTAATTATGCATCGAATCCAACAGTGAACCGCTCCATGATGTAGTCATTTAAAGGGTCTTGCTGTCATTTTGGTGTCTTAGTGTAAGGAGTCTATAAATAGCATAGGGGTCTTTCATTTTGGAGAGCTTTTATCATTTTGCGAATAAAAATATCTTGAGCCTTCCTGTTGTATACCATGTTGGAAGTTTCTCTCTATTTTATATCTTAATGGAATATTCTGGTGCCATCACTTGGTACCAGAGTAACTACCTCGCCGAACACCTAGACCATGCTGGAAAATCTCGCCAAAAAACTCGCTGGAGTTCCAAACCACTCCAAACCCATAGATCTCATCTGCCCATCCTAAGGGCTTATAACTCGATTTTGACCCTCAAAATCCATTTATTGACCAATTTTGACCCTAAAATGCACCATTTTCTGTTCATTTCAGCACTTTGGGCGTGACCCAGCTGATTTTGACCATGATCAACCTGTTTCCAGCCTCGAACAGGTGATTTCGACAAACTCAGCATTATTTTCGCCCTCGAATCAGCCATTTGGGAGCTCAAATCAGACACCTAGACACGCGACTAGCAATTTCAGTACTCGAATCGAGGTCGTAGGCACTCGAATCACACAGATAGACCACTTTTGGAGTTCAAAATCACTGTATCAGCACTCGAAACCCTCTGATTGACACTCGAATCAGTGATTAAGAACTCGAATCAGTGAATTCAACGTTAGATTTCTACTGGGTTGTCTCATTTGTTTCGATTTGCTGCGATTACTGTTGATTTCCTGTGGTTTGCTTGCGATTTGAGGCTGTTGGTAGTTCTTGTGCCAAGTTGATAGAGTTTGGGTAAAAAATCACTGAGTTGACAGGGTTCTGTGACTGAGTTGACCAGGTGCAGGTTCTTTTGGGTTGATTTGCTTGTTTGGAGTTGATTTTGTTGAAGTTTGGGATCCCAATTGATTTGTGTTTTACTTATTTGGGGTTGATTTGCTTGTTTATAGTTGATTTTGGTGTTGTAATGGCCCAAAGAGAAGGTAAAGGAAGGAGAGGAGGTAGGGGTAAAGGATTTATGGCGAATGTCCGTGAAGAGAATGTGTTTGGCAACCAAAACCATTGGATAGAAGAGATGAGACAACAAATTGCTACCCTAACGGCGATGGTGCAAGGATTGCAAGTGTCGTATCCGAGGATTCTCAAAGTCACTTTGACAACCCGTTCGGTGAACCAAATTGGCATCTGCCAACTCCTATTCACGTCCCTTACTAGTGGGAGAACAATATCAAGATTGAGCTTCCCGAGTTCAATGGAAGTCTCAAACCAGAAGAATATATTGATTGGTTGACTACTGTTAAAAGGGTGCTTGATTATGGTGGTCTCCGAGGGGAAAAAAGAGAAGTTGATGGTTATTCGTCTCAAAGGAAGAGCCTACACTTGGTGGGAGCAATTGCAACTCACTAGGCAAAGCAGAGGAAAGAGAGTGATTTGGGAGAAAATTAAAAGCTCAATGAGCAATTCTTGCCTCTTTAACTGCATGCAAAACCTCTACAAAAGTTTGGATAATCTCAACCAAAGTGGAAGCGTGGAGGAGTATACGGAACAATTTTAACTTCTTGTTATAGTTGAACTGAATGAAAGTGAAGATTAAAGGGTTGCAAGATACATAAGCAGGTTGACGCCTACAATACAAGAAGCCCTTGACATGCAACCATTGTAGACGATTTCGGAAGCTTACAATCAAGCCTTGGTGGCCGAAAAGAAAAAAGCAGAAGTTCTTGAGATCCGGGCAACAATTTCAAGGCGAATCCAAGTCGGGACAGCCTTTCTACTCCTATTCCAGGGGTGGGTCTTCTTCTAGTGGTGGCCAAGGCGCTTCTTCTAGGGTTGTTAATAAAAACCGGGCGGATAAAGCTTCAACTTCCACTCAAAATCAGCCTCAACTGGTGGTTTGGTGGCTAGAAATCGATTTCAAAGTGGGGGAATTAACTGCTTTAAATGTAGGGAGCTGGGTCACAAGTCTTCGAATTGTCAAAAGGCTTCCGGAAGTAGAAACAAGGCACTCTTTCTTGAGGGAGTGATAGAACAAAGTTGTGAAGATGATTCTCCTATGACGAAAACGTATGTGAAGAAGTTGGGGGTGATGATGAAGAAGAAGAAGGCTATGCGTTGAAGGATGATAGCAATGAAGATTGGTTGCGTACCAACATATTCCACTCCACTTGCAACATTGGAGGTAAAGCGAGAATGTAGTCTCTCAAGAAGTTATGAACAAGTTACAACTCTAAGTGGAGCAACATCCCCATCCTTATACCCTTTCTTGGTTCAAGAAGGGCAATGAAATCAAGGTGACTAAAAGGTGGTCTCATTATCCATTCGGCAAAAGTACTTTGATGAAGTTTAGTGCGATGTAGTCCCTAAGGATGCTTGTCATTTACTACTTGGTCGTCCGTGGCAATATCATAGACAATCCATCCATGAAAGGAAGAAGAATACCCTACACCATCCTTCAGCAGAAGCGACAATTCACTTTGTTAGCTATGAAGGAAAAGGTGACTACAAAGCCTCATCCTACTACGTTGCTTGCTTCTAAAGGATTTCTAAATGAAAGTGGGCATGTTCTAGTGTTGGTTCCTATGGCGGATATGGGTTTATTGGATGTTCCCGAGACCATTTCTAAGCATTTGAAGGAGTATGTTTATGTGTTTCCACAAGAATTGCCTTCCGAATTGCCTCCTTTGCGAGGTATTCAATATTGTATTGACTTGATTCCCGTGGCGCCCCTTCCTAACAAGCCTAAGTACAAAAATTCTCCATGGGGAGGGAAGAAATTCAAAGGCAAGTTAAGGATCTTTTAGACAAAGATTACATAAGGGCAAGCCTTAGCCTTTTTGCAGTGCCAGCTCTTTTGACTTCGAAGAAGGATGGTTCATGCAGGTTGTTTGAGGCTAATAGAGATATCAACAAGATTAAAATCAAGTACCGGTTTCCTATTCCAAGGTTAGATCATATCTTGGATTGCCTTGCCGGTTCTTAGGTCTTCTCACAGATTGACCTTCAAAGTGGTTACCATCAAATTCAAGTTCGCCAGGGGGATGTATGGAAAACGGAAAACGGCTTTCAAGACTCCTCATGGCCTATTTGAATGGCTGGTGATGCCTTTCGAGCTTACCAATTCTCCTAGTACTTTCATGCGGATAATAACTCAAATGCTTCAACCTCTCTTGGGTATATGTGTAGTTGTGTACTGTGCAACACAGACACAAATACAGATACGGACATTGACACAAATACGGACACGAGACTCGGAATTTCTTAGAAAATGGGGACACAGACACGGCAGGGGGCACGTCAAGAATAAATAAATAAATAAATGTATAATATTTATTTTATACCCATGAAAATAAAGTTAGACGTATAAGAATGAAGCTTCAATATATATAAACTTTGATCATATTTACAACATATTACACTTTTAACTTGAAATATTTGAAGTAAAACACATTTGCCCCCCATGCAAAAGTAAAAAAAAAAAAATGCATATTTAAACCTTGCGGTGTCCCCATATGTGTTCCTCCCGTGTCCCCGACGTGTCACACTCCCGTGTCCCCCTCAAAAAATAAATTAGATTGTTTGGACATGCCACGTGCGTATTTTGGTGTGTCCCCGTGTCTGACACGAGGACATGCCGACCTCTAGGAGCATCGGTGCTTCATAGGATGTGCACTTTGAGGATATCTTAGTGTATAGTCGTGGCTGTGAAGATCATTTATCCCATCTCCAACAAATTTTTGAGATCTTGAGAAGAGAGAAGTCCTATGGAAACTTGAAGAAGTGTAGTTTTGCCGTCGATAATGCGGTGTTCTTGGGCCACGTGGTATCTTCAAAGGGGGTTCACAAGATCAAAGCAATTGTGGAATGGCCAACTCCTACTAGAGGAGTTTTCATGGGTTAGCTACCTTCTACCGGAGTTTTATTCGAAGTTTAAGTATCGCGACTCCTCTTACCGGGTGCCTCAAGCAAAAGGTGTTTGTAAGAACCCAAGAAGCCGCCGAGAGTTTCAAGTTGTTCAAGTCAAAGCTTACCGAAGCTCCTATGTTGGCCTTACCTGACTTTGACAAGACTATTGAACTTGATTGTGATGCTTCGAGGGTGGGAATTACTAGCGTTCTAAGCAAAGGAGGTCAACCTATTGCTTTCTTCAGCGAGAACTTGAATGGTTCTAAGCTTTAATACTCTACTTATGACTTGGAATTCTATGCCATTATTCAAGCCATCAAGCTTTGGAACTACTATCTTACCTACAAGGAGTTCGTTCTCAACACCGATCATGAAGCCCTCAAGTACATCAATAGCCAACACCGCCTCAACAAACGACATGCTAAGTGAGTTGCATAAGGCACGAGTCGGGAATTCACAACAAATTGGCCGATGGTTTGAGTAGAAGAATGGCTCTTTTGGTGAAAATGAAGAGCAAGGTTGTTGGATTTGATGAATTTCAAACTTCTAAGACAACAATCCTTACTTCAGCAAGATTTTTGATGCTTTGCAAAGGGGTGATACATGTCCAAATTCCATTACTAATTTGATATATATTTTTTTTTTTTGGAACAAGTTCTTGTATTAAGGAACAAAACCAACGATCAAGGAAAACCTTGAAAAAAACAACAAACAAGAGAACAAGCCAAACAAAAACAAGGCAAAACCAAAGCCTAGAACCTACTCAACAACCAACAATTAAGAAGTTCCTGACTGATCTTGTTGTAGGACATGCAAAGGAATCCCTAAAGCTGCACAAAGAATCTGGTTAGCAGCAGACCTAGGCATATTCTGCCAAGAACAAGCACAAGCTCTCACCTCCGCCAAATACTCCGAGCCACAGTATGTGAATTCAAACTTTTCTGCTGAAAGATACGAGAATTTCTTTCCTTCCAAAGAAAGTAAACAGTAGCAGCTAAACTAAGTTTGTACAAACTTACCTTCATCGATTTTCCATTGCCCAGGTGGATACCCCACTGAATTTCAGACCCGAGAGTCCTAGATACAGACCCATAGCCACAACGAGCTTTCACTTCTCTCCAAACCAGAGTAGAAAAGGAGCAATCAAAAAATAAATGATCATGGGACTCAATTCCCCCATGGCACAGAACACAGTTGCAATCAATTGTAATACCCCAAGATAACAGTCTATCTTTAGTGGATAACCTCCTCAGAATAGCAACCCAAAGAATGAAAGACCACCGAGGAACATACCTTTTATGCCAAACCAAAGCATGCCAATCCACCTCCGGACAGCTAGATCGAAGTGCCAACCAAGCAGACTTGGCACTATAATTTCCAGTAGGAGTCAAAATCCAAACCACCCTATCCTCTTGATCAACCTGTGGCAAAAGATCACCAGCAGTGGCAGCAATAATCTCATTGATAGTAGCATTTCTGCCCCTTGGCCATCTCCATCTACCGTTAGCAATAATGGAACTGACCTTAGCGCAAAGAGACCTACCAAGGTTGAAGACCACTCTATCGCCAAATTTCTGAAATAATGGCCCTAGAGTGTGCCAATTATCCAACCATAAAAAAGTATTCTGACCATTGCCAATGACAGATTTAATAAAACGTTGCCCTTGCAACCGGAGGCTAAAAATTTTCCTCAAAGTCCATGAAGAGTCAGAAGGCAGCCGCATGTGCCAAATAGATTGATTTTTAATCACATAAGAATGAACCCACTTAACCCAAAGAATATCCTCCTTTTTACACAAAGCCCATAAGTGGCGTAGCATAGAAGCTGTGTTCCATTCGTTGAGCCTTTTAAAGCCCAGACCACCCTCCGATTTAGAGACACAAACTGCTCTCCAAGAAACTTTAACCCCAGCTGTTTTTAGATCCACCCCATTCCAAAGGAAAGCATTGAGAATGCCTTCTATTTCCATCATCATTTTATGGGGAATGATGAAAATTGAGGACCAATAAACTTGAATACTAAAAAGGACTGAACTGATCAGCTGGCATCTACCTCCATAGGACAGCAACTTATTTGACCAGGAATGAACTCTCTTCAACATCCTATCCTTAAGAGCTAAACAATCAGAATATCGTAGCTTAGTAGTGATCAACGGGACTCCAAGGTACTTGACTGGAAGGCCAGCCTCTGGAACATCCAAAATAGCCTTCAAAATCTGCTTACAGTCCAGAGAAACACCAGCAAAAAAACATGCACTCTTCCTAAGGTTAGGTTCCAAACCAGAGAAATGATGAAAGTCCTTTAAAACATCCTTAATAGCCCCAAAAGATTGAACATCAGCTCCACATAGAATGAACATGTCATCAGCAAAAATCAGATGAGATAAGCCTATGCTTGAACATTTAGGATGATAGGTGAAACCCCCTTGACTGATTCTAAGACTCAAAAGGCCAGAAAAAGCTTCCATAACCAGAAGAAAGAGGTATGGAGAAATAGGGTCCCCTTGCCTTAGGCCCCTCTTACCAGGGAAAAAACCTTTCAGCTCACCGTTGATAAGGATAGAAAAACTGGGCGAAGTAATACAAGCCTTGACCCATTGAATATATAACGCTGGAAATTCCATATGCCTCATGATATCAAGCACAAAATCCCAATCTACACTGTCATAAGCCTTCATAAGATCCAGTTTTAGGGCGCATCGAGGGACCCCCTGATCTCTGTGATAACCCCTAACAATCTCTTGCATCAACAGAATGTTATCAAAGATAGACCTGCCTTTAATAAAGGCAGACTGAGAAGCACTAATAACCCTGGGAAGAATAGGCTGAATTCTATTTGCCAAGAGCTTGGTAATACATTTATAAATGATATTACAGCACGCAATGGGCCGATAATCCCTAATAGTACTTGGAGCAGCGGACTTAGGCACCAAGGTGATAGCAGTAGCATTCCAATTTCGAGGAACAAAACTAGTCTCAAAGAAGCATTTAATACCAGCTACAAAATCCTCCTTCACCATGGCCCAATTATCAATGAAAAAGGCCGAGTTAAAACCATCCGGGCCAGGGGCCTTATCCTTTTTAATGGACTTAAGAGCCTCCCAAATCTCAAGATCTGTCACAGGAGCGATGAGACCTTCACGCAAGTCATGAGGAACCTTATGAGAAATAGCAGCAGTCAAGGCAGCATTAGGATCCCATTTCTGTGCAAAACCAGTCCCTAACAACTGTTGGTAGTAGCCAAGAATCTCAGCCTCAATAGCAATAGGATCCTCCAACCGAACCCCTTGATCATTAACCAAACTAAGAATAGTGTTTCTAGCTCTGTGAGCATTCATTTTCTGATGAAAAAAACGAGTATTCTTATCTCCCAAAGCTAACCAAGAAACTCTAGATTTTTGTTTTTTATACGACTCCTCAGCAGATAACAAAGCACAATATTGCTGAACTAAATCCTTCTCAAGATCAGACAAATAATGATCCTGGGGAAACCTGAAACATAACTCTTGAATCTTGGAAAGGTTAACCTTAGCCAGAGCCACTCTACCACTGAGATTATTGAAGTTCTGCCTATGAAAGGCCTTAAGCAAGGGCTTAAGCCTCTTAAGTTTAGAGCTGAGAGTAGTCGCAGAATTACCTTGAACAGGCTCTCCCCAAGAACACGCCAAAATATCCTTGAATCTGTCATCAAGCATCCAGAAATTGTAGAATCTAAAAGGACAAGCCTTATATTTATTTGGAAGAACAGTCAAGACCAAAGCACAATGATCAGAAATTCCAGGGGCATACCCCACAACTTCAGAGTCCCTGAACAGGTCCAGCCAAGCATCATTAATAAGAACTCTATCCAACCTACTTTTGTTGGCCCCATTACCTCCCCTCTTATTAGACCAAGTATACCAAAACCCTTTAGTAATCATTTCTTGCATATTGATATCCTCAATACACTGATTAAACTCAGCAGAAGCATTGCCATCAAAACCCTCCAAACGTTCATTTGGACTCCTTACCACATTGAAATCACCTAAAACAGCCCACGCAGCAGCACCCAGTTGAAGAAACAACAATCTCATATCCCTCCACAAGCTGGCCCTATCCCGAGCTTGGTTCATTCCATACACAATTGAAACAAAAAAGGACTTATGCTCAGCCAAATCTTCAACTGAAACAGTCACCAACTGAGGGGAGCAGAAAACCAAAGAGACAGACAATAATTGGGGGTCCCAACCTACTATAATCCTTGCAGTAGACAGGCTACCCAGATTATGAATATACTGCCAACCAAAAGGAAAACACCTAGATGTAGCGCCATCCAAATTATCCATCCGAACTTTAGTCTCAATCACACCAAAAAAAGAGAGTCTATTCATTTTGACAAAAGAATAAACCTCTTTTTGTTTCAAAGAGTCATTTAGACCCCTAATATTCCAACAACCAATCTTAGTCATAAAACACAAAAGTGTTACTTACCCCCACCCTTGCCCTTTTTCCTACCCCTTCCTTTCTTAGGAGCAGGCTGAGCAACTTGAACTCCCGCAGAAAGGGAAACATCACCAACCAAAAGAGGAATGTCCTCATCGTTAGCCAGAACAACAGCATGGTCCACAGAAGGGGAAACATCAGCAACAAAGTCCGCATCTACAGCCAGAACACCATCATGATCAGAGAGAGGCGAGAACTTATTACCAGACAATTCAGTAGTTCCAACACGAAGCGGGCTAGAAATGAAACCAACATCCCCTAACTCATCCCCTGAAGGAAGCTGAGAGTCAACCTTCTTGCCCAGGTTATTAGAAGCCTCCACCACTGCTGCACGTGCAGAATACTGATCCAGAATTCTTTCTATAGCAGCCCCATCGCAAATTTGAATTGCAGAATGGGAAGGGGAAGACTTTGGAGAGCCAAACCTCCTTGGGGACCTAACACCATCCCCAGAACTACTAACACCCAAAACCTTACTAGGACCAGCACCTGCAGAGTCCCTAGCAACCGGCCCACTGCAAATACCAGCAGTACTAGCCGACACATTACCCCCTCCACACATAGCAGCTGAAGGTTTAGGGCTCGCAACCTCCACTGGCCTCCTAGGGCAATGGTCATCCGAGTGACCAAACACCTTGCAGCTGGAACATTTCAAGGGGAACCACGGGTACTTAATTTGCACAACAATCATGTCACCATTAGGACAATTAAGGTCGAAAGAGTCTGGAAAAGTAGAATTTAGGTCTACCTCAACACAGACCCGAGCATAGTTCAACCTTTTGCACTTTTCCGTGAGCTCATCTGCATACAGAGGCTTACCAACTGAGCTAGCAACAAAACTCAAACCACCCGCAGTCCAATACTCCAAAGGAACATTATAGAATTGCACCCAAATAGGAACAGACTGCAACTGATCCTTAACTAGCTCCATACATGGCCTCCATTGTTTCAGTACCAACATCCTACCTCCAAAAAACCAAGGCCCAGCCTCCAACACTTTATTTAGAACACAGTCAGATTCAAAGAGAAAAAAGAAGAAGCCATGGTTATTTGCCATAACCTCCCTAATGCCAAATTTCTTCCAGACCTTCATGGCAATACTTTGCACTACGTGGAATGGGAGCTTTTTATCCAAAAAATGACCAACCAAGCAAGTCTTCCACTTATTCATACCTTGTTCTTCCACCTCAGGAGAGGGGGAAACAACAATCTTGTCATTCAATACCAGAGGAGGGATAAACTCTAACTGCAAACGCCCCTGATTCGCCAGAGACCCAACCACACAATCTTTCCAAGGAGAAGCAGTTTTATCAACCAAGGGATCAACAGGGCCAGATTTCCCAGCTAACTCTTTCCGCAGGCGAGCATTTTCTGCTTCAAGTTGTCTAACCACTGAATTATCATCAGCCGAACCAGCAAACACCAGATTAGGGTTCAGGCCAGAGCCATCCCCAACACCAACAGGACCAGATTCCCCAACCACTGTATCCGAGTTAACAGCCATAGAGACCACAGGGGAATTAATCGTCAAACCGTTCAGACCAAGGGTAGGGTTTCCTTGAGACAAAGCCGAAGCAGAATTTCCAGCAATAGAACCAGAATTCCCCTTAGTTTTATCAGCAGTAACAGTCGCAGAATTCAGATTCAAGAGACTATGGTTACCGCAGGACAAACTCGGAAAATCATGACTTAAATCCATCATCGAAGGATAAAAACTCACACAGCAGAGAGCAAGAGAGAAATCGCAACAAGAACACCAGAAATCAAGAGAGAAATCACAACAGAAATGCCAGAAATCAAGAGAGAAGCAAAAGGAAACGAAAGGAAATGGGGCGAACCTCAGGACTAATTTGATATTCATTGTAAATTTTGTGAAATGTGCCTTGATTATAGAACACCGTTCCTGTACTGTTCACGTGTGACAAGCACTTGAATCTTAGAATTTGGACAAACACAAAAAATGTATCAATCCAAGCTCAGAAGTCAACCCCAAGACAATAAGTTGTGATGGTAGATGAAAGAATCTTATACCCAACGCATTACAAACACCAGGAAAGAACCCACAGTCTTAAAAGCACAAAGAAATAAACCACAGGCGATGTGACTCACATTCACAAGTTTCAATTGAAATTTCAAGCAAGAACAGAGTGTCCCATTGGCAATGATAGACCTAGCTTACACATTGTAGAATTAGAGAAGAAAAGGGGAAAAAGAGTTCTATACATGCACGGAGTTTATGTCCAACAATACTAACCAGAGCCAACAACCAGGCCTAGAAAAGTCTCATCACTATTAAACAAAGTGATGAAAATGCATAAACAAACAATACCTTATTTTGTAAAGCAAGAAAACCAATGCCTTTTGTAGGGCAGACTGCACCACAAATTGGTCCCCTCATTTTTGAAAATGTAGAATCTGTGAAGAGAGCGAAAGATTAAAAATCTGCGGAGTGGTATACCCTATAATGGATTAAGATACTGAATAGGTAAAAACAAGATCAGTTCAATCATGGATGCTACGAGTTCGTGTATGTGGCTGAAAGACTAATTAAATTAACCAAAAGGCATTTCTATGGTTCTACCTATCTGCACATACAGAGCCGGCTCATACTTTTGGGAGGCCTAAATCGAACTTATTAAACGAGGTCCAGCCACTGGGGGGAAAAAAAAATGAGGCCCACCCTATATTTTGTATACAAAAATTGGCCGATAAAGTGTCTTTATAAAAACTATTACAGAAGATTTACCATTACAAATGCAAACCTATAGTTATCCAAAAATATACAACCGCAGAGGCGGCTCCACCTTAGGGTGTGGGTGGTCACCCGAACACCCTGAATTTTTTTTTTAGTTAGAGATACATGTAATTTTTTAATTTTTATTTATTTTTTGTCATGTTGAACACCCTAGCCACAATTTTTGAACACCCTATCCAAAATGTTTTTGAACAAATAAGCCCACAACATATTTGAATACCAACCCAATTAGAGCCCATCCTAAAATAAATAAGGGAAAGAGAAAATAAAAAATAAAAAGAATAGAATAGAAACGGGAAACATATGGGTTTTGATCATTCCGGACCCCCTGTCCTTTATTTTTACTTTTTTAAATAGAATAGAAACGTTACACATTTTTTTCGTAGGGAAGTACTTTATTTTTACTTTTTTAAACATGGGAAGTGGGGCTTCAACCCCGTTAAAGAACTTGATTAGTTCTTTAATTTAGTATTTAAAAAAAAAACATGTACGAGAGTCCTTTATCGGGAAGTACTTTATTTGGTGGCATTTGTTGATATTAGTAGATTTTTTTTTTGTATGTATAGTTATGGTTTCTCGATGACATTCGAACATTTGTCGCCTCACACTTTTAGCGGCAAACGTACAAAATTGTATTGGGCTTAGTATATATATGTAGGGGTCCTAACTAATTGGGGGGCCCTAAAAATTTTGGTTTTTTGGGGGGCCTAAATCGGCCGGTTCATGGGATTCCCCTATGAGCCGGTACTGTGCACATATTGTGGTTTATTGTGAAAACTTCACGATTCACGAGAGACCTGTGTAATCACTAAGATATTGAAAGGAGTTCTCTCTGAGTATTTGTTACAATTTATACTTGTATTTTGTGCCTCTTCCCCCAAAGAATTTTGAACCTCAATACTGAGGGATTGCCTCTTGTTGGCTTTAACACAACTCTCCCATATCCCGTAATGAAAACACCTAAAAGATCAAGAACTTGGAATTTGCTTTTAATTCTTCAAAAAAAAACTGATTGATTAGCCAAAAAAAAAGGTTATACCATATCAGATAACTAATAAATGACAATAAAAATTAAATGAATGACTGAAAGAATCGGCCATGGCTGGCATGGTAAACAAGTTTTTATGAGAATTCCGAAAATCATGTTTCTACTTTGACAAGGGAAATATTGCAAATGAGAAGACAATTTCGAGCAGACTTCAGAAGAATATCCAAAGCAAGGACTACAAGAGAAACAGGATAAGGTGCTTACCCACTTAGAAGAATGATAAGAAGCCTTGAGAATGTTACTCAATTTATCTTGTTGAACTCTATCCATGGCAGAATCTGTCAACATGGATAAATAAAACCAGTTTCAGTTCCAAAATTATTTAACCAAACCAAAAAATAGTTAGCAGTAATCACAATGGAAGTTGTAACTTTGTCTATTTGGTTAACTATGCTTACTTCCAGTCAAATATTGTCACCCCAAACTGTGGCCTTTCTTAATTCAACAAGGCTTACACTCAAGCTAAAATTCAATTTTATTCACAAACTTTATCAATCATGAATTTCAATTTTGTTGATGGATCCAAACATAACTTCACTACAAGCTAGAACAGGAAAATGTACAAGGTAAAATAGGTTTTGAGTCCCTACAATAGAAGACAAGCAGAACTTCATTTCGCTACAAAGTGCACAATTGCTCAATCAAAACAGCTAGCTGCTGCCAAGATTTCCGCCGATGGAAATACAAAATCTAGTCATGTAAAAGGAAGGAAAAAGAGGGTTAGGGTTAGGAATAAAAAAACAGAGGAAGGAGAGGAGGTTACAATTACAATTAAAACCTCACAAATTGGGTCAACAGAAGGTTCAATCATCCTGGTGAAAAGGGAAATCGGGATCCGTCGCCGAGGAATTAATACTCCGGTACTGGGGTCGGCGTCCATTTCGCCGGCGATGAGGCAGAGTTCGTCGATTTGGCTTTGGCCGCTCGACTCGATCGGATTTGACGAGGCAAAGCCTTTCTCCATCTTAAAGCCTTTCCTCATCTATAATAAAGGCATCGTGATCAAACTGAGCGGCGAAAATTGGTGAATGCGAGAAAGCTTTTATCCGTAGCCCCTTGAACAGTTCTTCGCCGCTAGAACAGTGAAGCATCAAATCAACGTACAAGCAGTGAGTTCTTCTGATCGTTCGAGAAGCAAATTGGAGAAGATTGATGTTCGGCACGTGACGATCTCCCGGATTTGGGGGATTTGTACATACATTCATTGCATGTGGACAGTAATTGAAGGACGTACACAATCCTGGCTCCTTCTCGCCAAAGCAAAATCCCTTCAAAGTACGCGATAGAATTTTAAGCGGAATATTATAAACTTCTTCACTATTTGTCTAATCAACAAACAGGGACTAGGTGTACTCTTTACTGTTGATATTATAGTAGACAATGTGATAAAAGCACCCTTGTACAAAGAAAATTACCACATGCAATATTATTTTTTGAAGAGATCTGTATTTTTTGGATTTGTAATTTTTTTTTTCTCTGTAAATTCGAGGTACTGATTTGTATTTTTCTTTGGTAGGTCGGATGTAAGAAGATCCTGCCTTTTAAGGTGCGTAATTTTTGCTCGAAGGTAATTAACCCAAATTACAATCTTATGTCAGTCAATACTGTAATAGAATTATTTAAGAAAAATGTACGGATCAGCTAACAATCGGATCTGACATCAACCTTTAAAAGAAAGCATTGCCTAAGAATAAAATGACGCAGTTGAGATGTTATCTCACAGTTCCATATTTTTACGCTAAGAGATTGCCCCTTGAATCCCCTCATTAATTTAACGGTCTGTATGGTTTCATCTGATTTCCCCTACATTGGGAGGAAATTGGCCGGTTCTTCTTTTATTGGATTTTAGTTTCTTGAACTTCGTGTGCCACTTGAGGATTGCATGTGATCCTCTGCAATTTGATGCTCTGTTTAAATACTTACTGAACTACTACGTTGTATTTTGGATTTTGGAGGGAATGGAAAATATGAAGGGGTTCGAAATTGTTACTTAGTTTTATTAGGAGCAAAACCACCAATGTGGTATTCAATTTCTTCTTATTTTTCTGACACTACTTAGAAATGTCAAAATTAGTATACTTCACTTAATATTCATTTAGGCTGAGTTTTCACAACGGTCTTTCGCTTTTTCATCTACTTTTTTTTTAATCTTTCTTACTTCATTTGCTTTCAGTATGAGGATATGCCAGATTGTGATAAAGTTGTCGTGGGTGGAGGAGAGCTTCGGACAGATCATAAGGTGGTTTCCAAAGAGCTCATGTCTTGTGAGGCTGTGAGGCGCTGCACAAAAGCCCTGCGGAGAGATCCAAAAGACCCCTGGGTAAATTGAATTGATTTAACACGAAATTACTATTTCCGTAACATGGTTTCCGTAACATAGTTTGATATAGTTACTGTTTCCGTAACATAGTTTGATACAGTTACGAAACCAGTGTACTACTTGCTCAATGCATGGGCCTTTTGTTTTGTTGGCTATTGCTAGTTTAGACTCTGAAGGGACCAAAAACAAGAGTTACTCATTTTTCCCCAACAGAAAACAAAGGAAATTTGCATGGTCGTCCTGTCTCTTGGGTTTAGGGGTTTGAGCCTTATCCACCAGTGGAAGTTTTTTATGATTCATGGATGATACATAATTAAACGGATTACATAAGACAGAACTTGTTACAACTGTGTCAAAACATTAGTTGTTGGACTTCCATGCAGCGCTTGGTGTAGGTTACTGGAAGCATAAGTTTGTGGCACGTTAAAGAGGAATTCATCGCAGTTGTATGAGATCTCTTGTCCGTTTGATCAGTATATTCATTAAATGCTGACTGGGGTTTCATTTGATTGTGCGCATTAGAGTGCTGGGTTGGCCTATAAATCCAGCGGGATTATAATTAAAACCTCACAAATTGGGTCAACAGAAGGTTCAATGAAACCCAAATTGGGTCAACAGAAGGTTCAGATCTCGTCCGTCACACGCGCCGCGGGTAGATCTCAGTCGCCGGCACGCGCCTCACTTTTCCGGCGCGTGCGGCCGCCACAGTACGCCGGCGGCGACGGGGTTTGCATATTCGTGATCGTCTTGACAAGAGCTACAAGCGTCTGGTGTTAAAACGATTTTAGGATCAAGTTTAAGAATTGAAGATCATGAAAAACTATGGAGGAATTGAAGAAAGAAACACACAACAAAAGAATTGAAGATAATGAAAAAACCAAACAAACACAAAAAAAACTCTTTACCAGTACACATCGGATTCCATAGAACGACTACGCCTGAAATAGACCATGACATGCGTGAAGAAGAAAAGGGGTGTATTGCATAGAGAGAGTGAGAGGGGGTGAACAAGAGAGGATTTGTAAAATCTTTGAGATAGGGAAGTAGTTTTGGAGGCGGAGATGAGAAGGGTTTGAAGATCTGGGGAAAAGGTGAGATCTGTGAGGCTGTGGATTCTGCAAAAGAGCAGTTGCAGAGAGATGAGTTTATGTCAACCCTAACTCATTTTATACCCCAAATGGTAAAGGGGCTACTGAAGTACACATGATCCAACGGTTGCGATCGAACCGACTCCTTAGCTAGAAACTTGTCAAACATTTGACCATGTCTCATTGGAATGGGAGACAGGCTGGCAACTACTGGTGGAGTATTTCTTTATTCTTTTATTATTACTGTTTTTTATATTTGTCCCAAATTTTTTATAAAAATTGTATACAAAATTTTTCTAGAAAAATTCAATATTTAATTAACAATTTACTAAATATCGATGTCTATTTTTAATTTATGAAAATTTTTATTTTTAAAAGACTTATAATTTTTCATGTTCTCGTTTACGAATTAGACAAAAATTTTGACAAAGAAAAGAGTATATGTCCACACACACGTGTGTGTATACACTAGTGGAGTATTTCTTTATTTTTTATTCTTTTATTATTTTACTACTACCTTTGTCCCAAAATTTTTATCCAACCCGTAAAACTAGGACTTCAAAATAATACGAAAATTTTCAAGAAAAATTCGATATTTAATTTAACAATATTCTAGATATCAATGAGTACTTTTAACTTATCAAAAATTTAAAAAAATTCTTTTAAAATATCTATTATTTTTAGATCCTCATTTTGCGAACTGGACAAAAATTTAAAAATGAATAGAGGGTGTGTGTATATATTTATATATGTTAAATAAATTGTAAGTGAACCCCTTTTTTTTTTTTTTTTTTGGCCTTTCCCTTGTTTGGTGGCGATAGCAGACCATAATAAATGGACAATGGACTGGCACAGTTTTTGAGTATTAAAGTACTGTTTACTACTATTTTCTTTATTAATCAAAGGGTTTTGTTAATGTGTGCCCCTAAGGCACATGATAATGTCCAATTAAATGTCCCTAATTAAAACCACTTTTGTTAAAAATAGTAAAAGTAGTTTATGACTTGTATTTCAAAATTAGATTTCCCATGTAAACAAAGGAGTTAATGTAAAGTACTTTTACTATTTTTAACAAAAGTGGATTTAATTAGGCTCATTTAATGAACATTATCATGTGCCTTGGGGGCATACATTAACAAAATCCTTAATCAAAACCATCGCACTATTATTGTTGTAATTCCAAAGATGGATACTTTACTTCTTCGCGTGGTCTTTTTCCCCCCGTAATTACTTCGCACGATTTTCTCAAAATGACTCAGATTACGGAGCCCACACGCGGCGATCTGACTCGTCGTTAATTGGGATTTAGCGTTTATTACGGACCGATATCGTAATTTAATTTAATGGACAGCTTACTAACCAATTTTGCTATGAGGCACGAAAACAAAACCGAAGGGGAGACCGATCTGAGCTAGCAAACCATGGGGCCCACTAACTTTTGCCCATTTCAAAATTTCGAGAGAACAGACCCTTGAAAATTTCAAAATTCAAATTAGGGCCCAATTTTCTGAGACGCTGGAATATACTACGTTCGAAGAGAAAGAGTGAGCAAGAGAAGAAGAGGAGATGATTCCCACCACCCCTGCCTTGATGACCACCACCGGCAGCAGCGCTTTCCCCTCCATCACAGGCGACTACCACCACCGAAGAGCATCTTTTGGGTCCACTCCAAAGCGTGAACCAGATCTCTCTCTCTCTCTCTCTCTCTCTCTCTCTCTCTCTCCCCTACGCCCCCCACCTCCACCTCCACCGACCGTGGATCTGTGCATCCTCAACGAACCCAACGGCCACCCGAAACCCTCACAATCAGGTTTAGTACGTTCCTCTCTCATGTTAGATCTTAACTGCAGTTTGTCTAAAATTAGGGTTTGTTCATTAAAAATTGGGGCTTTTTACAAATTAGGATTTTTCCTATCTTGCATGATTGAGTTCATGTTTTAGCTTTACGATGGTGTGAATTTTTTTTTTGGCCGATCAAAGAGGTTGACTGATTTCATTTCTACTTGGTTAAGTTCCATGGTGTTTAACTTTTAAAATGAGTGGTATAGTTTCTGAGTGTCCATTTTCAGGAATTTGATTCATTAAGGTCTTAGAAAGATGATGTTGCTGAAATGGTCTTCCCACTGTGAAAGCAATTAGTCCATCAGAAGGCTTAATTTCAGTCCATTCGCCTAAATGATGTCAAATTGAGGAAGAGACAAGTTGGTGAAAGAAGCTTTGGGAATTAGCTTGAAATTTCGTAAAATATTTGAGGAGATGATTTTAAAGGATCTGGGGCATTCATTTTTTTTGTTGGAAGTGGGTTCTTGGGATAAGTTTGGATTCTTTTAAAATATTTGATGAAGACCATTGGAGTTGTTCATACTTCGTAGCAAAATCAAGCATTTAACCATACCAACTTTAGTAGGAAGAGAAACGTTCATTTGCCTTTAGCTAAAATCTGTTTACTGTCTGTATTTGCCTCTTTCCCTTCATTCAGATGGGCCTTATGTAGCAACTAAAATTGTTTACTGATAACCTCATCAGGATGGAGCTTCACCATTTAAATTCATTGTATTAATGCTGATTCAACATGTAGAGTGCTTAAATGTTTCATAGATACTTAGTTTCTGCCTTTTAATACATGTAATGGTCCTTTTTGTTGATCAATTAGTGGCTTCATTTGACGATGATGTTGAGCTACCGCAACTTTAGGAAGGGCTAAAGCAGAAGTTGATGAGGTGCGAAGCCTTGAGAAATCCGAGTATCCTGGCACATTTATTCTGACATACATACGGAGCACAAATCCTCGTCATGAGTATATCAGGTTGTATCCAAAGGGATTAAAGTTGCAGAAGAAGATGTTCGGAAAAAAAAAAAAGCTTAACAAATACTTAGTAATTTGAGTTTGTTCCCATTCATGCACCATGAAAAAGTAGCATCTTGAGTACACAAAACTCCTCTTTTGATAGCATCCGCAGAACCATACGATCAAGCACACGCAACACTTTTAGGATCTTGTTCCCTACAGATGACATGGTAGTCAAAGCAACAGTTTCACTACAAAAAAAGGTATTACATCTCAATGCTGCAATCGGTTATAATCCCCTGCGACGACAAAGTGAGCTAAACTACAGTTCCCAATTTTCAGTTTAATAGATGTTAGAATAAGCAAAACTTTTTACACTATCTCTAACATGCTTTTACAAGTTTCATAAAAGCAATCCTCCTTTCTACATAGTGGTCATAAACTATGAGAAAGCCTCTTTCTAGTGCTGCTAATAAATCACTCCCATTAGCCATAATTTTTGTTAGATGTGCCAAATTTCACTTTTCCATTCACTCTTAATAGAGCTCCCAAACCCAAACGGGAAAATCCAAATCTCTTTAGATATACAATGCTCAGAGACATTGCTCGGAATCATTTTGCACGCTCAACATCTGTCAACTGCAATGGGGTATACAATGAGTTATGACCATGGAGCCAAAGATGAAATAACAATGATCACCATAAAATCCATGATACAGTCCAAGTTTGAGCTCTTTGGGACATGAAACAGCAGTTGAAGCGGACAGTTCGAATAGACTGAAGACATTTTGCATGGCCGCAGAATTACATGATAGTCGATTACAAGCATATTGTTGAAAGATTATAATTGATGTATATTCTTCTCACTAGGAGGCACAATATATAGACTGTGTACAAGATAATTTAGGAAAGGAAATAATAAGGAAATTGCTATCTACCTAATTAGACTAATTACAATCTTCCTAATTGTCTAATTGCCTAATTGATTTACAACATGTGCTACAATATTCTTTCATTTTCAACACTCCCCCTCAAGCTGGAGCGTATACATCGTATACTCCTAGCTTGCGACAAATAGAATCAATGGAAGCCTTGGGAAGAGCCTTCGTGAAAATATCAGCAAGTTGAGAGCCTGAAGGAACAAAAGGCGTGCTGATCTCTTTTGACTCCACTTTCGACCGAATGAAATGACAATCAACTTCAATGTGTTTGGTCCTTTCGTGGAATACTGGATTATTAGCAATATGGATAGCAGCCTGATTATCACAATATAACGGAGTTGGATCATGTACTGGAAACCCAAACTCATGTAGAAGTGTACGCAACCAAGTCAACTCACAAGTGGTATGAGCCATTGCTCTATACTCTGCTTCAGCACTAGAACGTGCTACAATAGACTGTTTCTTACTTTTCCAAGTCACAAGATTGCCACCTATAAAGGTGCAATAACCAGTGGTAGAACGACGATCAGCAGGAGATCCTGCCCAGTCAGAATCCGTATACCCTTCGATACGAAGATGTCCAGACGCTTTGTAGAGAAGTCCACGTCCAGGAGCATTTTTAAGATACTTCAAGATGCGAACAACAACCTCCATATGAGAAACTCGAGGACAAGTCATAAATTGACTGACAATACTGACTGCATAGGAGATATCGGGTCGAGTGATAGTGAGATAAATAAGTTTACCCACAAGTCTCCGATACAACTCAGGATCGTCAACCAACTCACCATCGTCAGGCATAAGCTTATGATTAGTCTCCATAGGAGTAGCTACAGGTTTAGAACCAAGATAACTTGTATCTTTCAAGAGATCGAGAGTGTATTTCCGTTGTGATAAACTGATGCCTGCTTTAGAACGAGCCACTTCAATGCCAAGAAAATACCGAAGCTTGCCTAGATCCTTGGTGAGAAAACTGGAACAAAGGTGACGAATTAATACCTGAATCCCATCATTGTCACTCCCTGTAATGACAATATCATCCACATAGACTACGAGAATCACAATACCACTGGTGGTCCTTTTAAAGAAGACGGAGTGATCAGCTTGACTTCGTGTCATACCATGAGACACGACGGTACTGCTAAATTTATCGAACCAAGCCCGGGGAGATTGTTTGAGGCCATAAATAGATTTGCGAAGATGACACACAGACTCCCCCTTGGACTCAAAACCGGGTGGTTAAGCCATATAAACTGTCTCAGAGAGATCTCCATGAAGAAAAGCATTCTTGACATCAAGCTGATGGAGAGGCCAATCAAGGTTGGCTGCAAGAGAGATAATAATGCGAACAGAATTGAGTTTGGCAACTGGAGAAAAAGTCTCAGTGTAGTCAAGCCCATAGGTTTGAGTGAAACCTTTGGCCACAAGACGAGCTTTCAGACGATCAAGAGTACCATCAGGATTGTGTTTGATGACAAACACCCAACGACAACCAACAATATGTGCTCCAGATGGCTGGGGAACAAGATCCCAAGTATGATTCAGTGACAAAGCGCGCATCTCTTCTTCCATAGCAGAACGCCATCCAGGATGAGAAAGAGCCTCCTGATAAGACTTAGGAACAGTAACAGAGGACAAAGACACAGAAAAAGCGCGAAAAGAGGGAGACAAACGATCATAGGACACAAAGTGAGAGATAGGATGGGAAGTGCATGAGCGAATACCTTTACGGTGAGCAATAGGAAGATCGAGTGTCGGATCTGAAGACGCTTGAGGAGATGGTGTGGGCACATAAGCTGTATCCGGAGGTGCAACAGGAGTAGCGGCAGCAGAAGAACGTCGAACATATACCTGTGTAATTGATGGTCGAGTAGCAGTCTCAGAAAGACCATGGTCAGCCGGTAACTGAGCAATCTCAGGAAGACAAGGTGGTGCCAACCATGGTGTCAACTAAGTACCCTCAAGAGAATAATATGGGATATTTTCAAAAAAAGTCACGTCAGCACTTACAAAGTGCTTCCGTAATGAGGGACTATAGCACTTGTATCATTTGTGTCAGAGAGTAACCCAGAAAAATACATTTGTAAGAACGCGGATCAAGTTTATCACGACCTGGAGAGAGATTATGAACAAATGAGACACAACCAAAAAGTTTTGGGGGAAGAATGTAAAGATCCTTGTCAGGAAACATGACCTGATAAGGAATTTTGCCATGCAAAACCCGAGAAGGGGTGCGATTTATTAGATAATTCGCGGTAAGAACAACATATCCCCAAAAATGTTTTGGAACGTTCATGTGAAGCATAAGGGCACGAGTTACGGCTAAAACTGGCCCATTCTTCTGTTCTGCAACCCCATTTTGTTGAGGGGTAGTGACACACGCAGTCTGATGAATAATACCATGAGTTTCATTAAACTGTCTAAATGGACGAGAAAGATATTCTTGGGCATTGTCAGTTCGCAAAATACGTAATTTAGCATTAAATTGGTTGACAATCTTAGCATGAAAGACTGAAAAAACAAAAAATAATTGAGACCTATCTTTGAGGAGATACACCCATGTTAAACGAGAAAAATCATCAATAAATGTGACAAAATAGCGTGCACCACACAAACTCGTAGTGCGCGAAGGTCCCCAAATATCAGAATGAACTAATGCAAAAGGTTCTACACATGATGACTCAGTTCGTAAAGGAAAAGAAACTCTACGATGTTTACTAAGTTCACATGTGTCACAATTAAAAGGAGAAAAACTAGGTAAACTAGGAACTAGCTGGCGAAGGTTGGCTGAGGATGGGTGCCCAAGACGACAGTGCCACTGATAAGGTGTAACAGTAGAATGTAAAGCAGAAGGACTAGATGACTGCTGCTGTTGCCGCTCCTGAAGGTAATACAGACCATTCTTCTCATACCCCCCACCAATCATCCCCTTTGTCTTGAGATCCTGAAACTCACAATGAGAAGGAGAAAAGAGGATAGAACACTGGTGAGTATGAGACAGTTTATGAATCGAAAGAAGAGTAAACGGAAATTGTGGCAAATATAAGACAGGCTGAAAAACAAGACCAGATGAATGATATGTACCAATGCCTTGAACAAGAACCTTAGTGCCATCGGCAATAGTAACATAAGTCTTAACAGAAGGAGTAACATCAGTCAAAAGAGACAAATCACCTGTCATATGATCAGATGCGCCAGAATCGAGAATCCAAGGAGTGCTACGAGAAGATGAATGAAGACACGTATTACCTGAGTTGCAGTGGAAGAAGAAGAAGATGCATTGGCCCTTTGAATCATAGAATCATACTCAGTCTTGGACATAGTAATCTGAGTAGGAGCAAGAGCAGATGGCTCCCCCCCAAGTGTAGCCCGATTAGCCCAAGCTGGCTTGCCATGCAGCTTCCAACAGAATTCAACATCGTGGTTGGTCGCACCACAATGAGTACACTTCTTGGTGCCACGACCACCACGCCCCCCACGTCCTCCACGACGACCACCCCGCTCAGAAGAACTACCACGATTGTGGGAGGGATTGCTATTCCCAAAATGTCCAGAAGATAAAGCAGGAGAGTTTGTGGGGGCAGCTAGGGCGGATGGAGCCGGATGCTCTAAATCAGAAGAATGAGGAGCAGCCCGCCGAACACGAGCAAAGGCCTCACCAACGGTGGGGACTTCCCTGCTAGAAAGAATCTGTGAACTAAGAGGAGCAAGGTCTGAATTTAATCCAGACAGAAATTTGCAAGTTCTGAATTCTTCTCTGTACTTCTGCTGAACCTTTAAATCTGTAGAGAGAGGCTGATAAACATTTAACTCATCCCACATACCCTTTAAGATGGAAAAGTACTCATCAACGGATCTATCTCCTTGTTGAAGGGAGAAAATGTTCTGATAAATCTGAAAAACTCGAGAGATATTCTGATCTGATGAATATAACTTGCGTAGAGTGTCCCAAACAGCCTTGGACGTCTCTTGGCAAGCAACATTATTAAAAATGTCAGGTTCAAGACTATTCCACAGTAAAGTCATAATATGAGCATCATGTTGGGACCAAGCAGAATCGGGATCAGTAGGTGGATCATTGGTAATATAGGAACTTTCACCACTTGCGCGTAGAGAGACAGTCACAGCCCGTGACCATGGCAAATAATTAGATCCATTTAATTTGATTGTGGTTAGAGACCGGCGATAATCCCTAACAAGATCCTTAGTTTCAGAGGTTTCAGCAGTGCCTGTTTGCTTAGGTTTATCACCCATAATAGATTCAAGAGATAAAGACACAAGCCAAAAGGAGAGGAGTTGTTACCCAGAGGATTGACAAGTGCAAAGAGAGGGTACCCGGTAGATTTAGAGCCTGAAGAACACCTTTAACAGACAAACCGAGTTCCAGAAAGAGATTAGGGTTACTGTTCACGATTGCTACAGGGCACGCGAGCACTGTTCACGACTGCTACAGTGTACGCGAGCACTGTTCACGGCTGGATTTTTTTTTTTTTTTTTGGATCGAGGGTTGTGTATTGGGGTTAGAGAGGTTTTGGTTGTGGTCGATTTGAGAGAGAGAGAGAGAATTTGACGAAAAAAGATAGAGGTAACGAGAAAGAAAAGTCAGGTTCCTGGAACCCGCTCTGATACCATGTTGAAAGATTATAATTGATGTATATTCTTCTCACTAGGAGGCACAATATATAGACTGTGTACAAGATAATTTAGGAAAGGAAATAATAAGGAAATTGCTATCTACCTAATTAGACTAATTACAATCTTCCTAATTGTCTAATTGCCTAATTGATTTACAACATGTGCTACAATATTCTTTCCTTTTCAACACATATTAGCACACATTCTGTTATGTTAAACACATACATCATGTCTTCTGTCAGGTAACTTGCCCACAAATCAGTGATAGACCACAGTACACATGCTAATAAAGCAACAGTAATGTTTTCAATGACATTCAAAAAAAGGGTTGTTAGTGCTAAGGAGGACTCAACAGGTGTTCAGGTTTTGTGTGCTGCTCAACCTCGGAATCTGGATTAGCATTATCAGGAGCAGGTCAGTACCGAGAAGTACCACGATTTGGTAGAAGCAAACGAAGCCCTTTTTTTTTGGCAGAAATCTAGAGTTAAATGACTTGCTCTGGGGGATAATAATAATAAATTTTTCCACCAAAAAGGTGCCAGTAATGAGGAACAAAATCGTATCCATAATTGATGGATACGGGAATAGATTGGATGATCCTATGACTGAAGAATGAAGTCTTGGGCTTTTATCAGAAGTTGCTAGCCTCTAAGTTTGATCAAAAGAGAGTTTTGTCAGGTTTCCAGATTTCTTTGAAAGTTCCTCAGGAGTACAAGGCCTGATTCAGATGGTTACTGCTGAAGAAGTGAGGAGTGTTGTTTTTGCTATTAATAGTGATAACCGATAAGCCACGAGGCCCATGAGGGTTTAATGCAAAAAAAATTTCAACACCATGGGGATATAGTGGGACAAGATGTTACTGAGGCTATTCGGTCCTTTATTACTGGTTTCTTGCCCGGATAATGTAATGCAACGGACTGTTTTCACTTTGGTTCCTAAGGTTGGATGTCATATAGCCTGTTGTAATGTCACTAACAAGTGCATCACAAAAATTTGAGCTAACAGATTGCAGTCTGTTCTCCTTCATATCAGCGACAAATCTTAGGTTGCTTTGAAAGGAAGGGCTATTTCAGAAAATATTCTCCTTATGCAGGAATTGGCAAGGAACTACCATAGAAAAGGTAACTTTGATGCATCCTTGTCAAAGGAAATGATCCTTCCATACTTCACCGATTCTTGAACTCTAAGATCTATCTTTCCATCAGTATTGTTAGTGTTAATTCCTCCAGAGGGTTGCATGTTCGTTCTCTTTGCTGAAACACAACCGTAACCTTCGTCTGGTGACCAATCCAAGTTACCCCAAATTGTCTCTCCTCCTTTCGGCATCAAGGAAATCATGGCGTCCCACGTTCGTGATGCCCGCAAGGCATGTTCCAGAGTTTGAAGCCCAAGCAGCTCAGAATCTAAAAGGCCAGGAGCCATAGCTCTACAAGACCAAATAAAGGTTGAGTCCGGACCTCTGATGAGAGGCGATCTTTGCGCCTGCTCTTGCGGTGTCTGATTCCTCCCTCATCTTCTTCTCGGGTAATCCTCTTCTCTGCATCTGTGTTCTTCGCTTCATTTTCTGTGTTCTTTGCTGTACTCTTGGCTATGGATTCTGGGAATCTGGGTTCGATTTTGGCTGGTTCTGGTTCCGATGTGATTGCATCTACTTCTGTGGGCACTGTTGTTATCAATTTGCCCTCCCCTAGGGTTTCTTCGGCTGAAATGCTTAGGACTGCTCCTCTTAGTCCTAGGGTTTCAACGCAGAACCTTCATTGCACTTCTCCTCCTACTGGACCTCGGGATTCTCTTGATACTCACTCTAGGGTTCCTGGGTTGGCTAATTCCTGGTCTTCTTTGAAGGGTATTGATCTGTTGGAACAGGTTACTACTCTAATTGTGGATCCTTCTAAGCAGTGTGTATTGATCTGTTGGAACAGGTTACTTCTTTGAAGGGTATTGATCTGTTGGAACAGGTTACTACTCTAATTGTGGATCCTTCTTTGAAGGGTATTGATCTGTTGGAAGGCCTTTGTATGCTGATCACCTAACTGAATCTGAACAGCGGTTAAGTTTTGCTAAGATCTGTGTGGAGGTGGATATTTCTTCTACCCTTCCTAGTTCTTTTGATTTGAAGTTTGCCAATGGGGACATAGTGGAAATTAGGGTTCATTACCCTTGGAAACCAATTAGGTGTTCTGACTGCCAAATCTTTGGCCATGTGAATTCTGCCTGTCCCAAGAAGGCTCCACCCAATGAGCAAGGGGCTGCAAAGCCTCATGTGTATTTGGGTAAAAATGTGGCTCCTGAACACACTGAATGGCAGGTGGTAGGATCTCTAAGGAAGGAAGCTCCTAGGCTTGAAGGCCATCAAGCTCCTGCTCATGCAAGCAAATCTATAGCTCCTGGTCAGGTTAAGGGTACTGTTACTACTCAGGCTAACTCTATAGCTGAGCATGCTGCCAATTCTTTTGCTCTACTGGATTGTTCTGCTTTGGAGGGGAATGTTTCTCTTCCTATGGTTTCTAAGGTTTCCACTCTAAGGAAGGAAGTTCCTGGGCTTGAAGGCTACCAAGTTCCTGCCTCTGCAAGCATATCTGCCGCTCTTAGTCCTGGTCCTGCTATGGGTGCTGTTGCTGTGCAGGCTAACTCTTTAGTTGAGCATGCTGTCACTTCTTTTGCTATATTGTTCTTGATGAGGTTCTTCAGGAAGTTGATTTTGCTGGCACGAGTTCTAAGAATGTGGTTCTGCCTGATGACCTTCTTGATGATCCTCCAACTGGGGGTGATTCTTTGGGGGCTGATTTTGATGAAGTTCTCTCAGCTGATCCTCCTAATAAGCAAGGGAAGGGGAAAAGGAAAGGTGATGTCAAAGCTCCTCCTACTAGGAAGGGAGGTGGGGGAAGGAAGTCTAAGCGTTAGCTTTCAAGATTGCTAGCTGGAATATTCGGGGTTTGAATAACCCCTTAAAACAGAAAGAGATTAAGTCTCTTGTTATTTCACAGAAGTTAAGCTTCTGTAGTGTTTTAGAAGCTAAGGTCCGTCAAGAAAATATTAATGATGTATGTTGTCGTTGTTTTCCTCACTCTTGGAATTGGTTGGCAAATTCTGGGAATTTTAGTACTGCTCGAATTGTGCTGGGCTGGGATCCTCATATCTTAGGGGTCCATTTACTCTCTAATTCTGACCAACTCATTTGTATGCAAGTGACCTGCTTGGATACTCAACGGGTTTGCTTTATCTCTGTTGTGTACGGGGCAAATTCTTTGCAGGACAGGCGAGTTATGTGGGCTTCCATGCGTGCCCTGTCTTCTGTCATTGGGGACTCTCCTTGGCTTCAGATGGGGGACTTCAATGTGGTTTGTCACCGCTCTGAAAGATTGGGGAACTTTGATGCTACAGCTGCTGCTGAGTTTAGGCAGTGTTTGTTTGACATCAACATGGAAGACCTTACTACTAGGGGTGCATGGTTCACTTGGACAAATAGGAGAGGTGGTGCAGGTGATAACATGAGTAGGTTAGACAGGGTGGTAGTCAATGCTGGTTGGCTAGATGCTTTTCCTGACTCTGAGGCTTTGGTTCATGCCCCAGGTATCTCTGATCACTGCCCTTTATTGGTTTCTGTCCTTCATGAAGCCCCTTGTAAAAAGCCTTTTCGCTTTTTCAACTATTGGATGAAGCATCATTTGTTTAAGGATTTGGTGTCTCAATCTTGGTCTCAGCCTATTTCTGGATCTGCTATGCTAAAGTTCTCTCTTAAACTTAGAAGGTTGAAACCTGTTCTGCGAGCTTTAAATAAGCAATGTTTCTCTAATATTTCGGGGAGAGTTATGGAGGCTAGGCAGCAATTGGAGTATCTTCAATCTCTCTGTTCTCAAAACTTGGGGGATGATAGTCTGAAGATTCAGGAACAGGAAGCTCTTAGGCAGTTTATGGAGCTTAGTGCGGCTGAAGAGTCTTTTAAAAAACAGAAATCCAGAGTGGCTTGGCTAGCTCTGGGGGATAAGAATACTAAGTTTTTTCATCACAAGGTTGCTAGTAACAGAATGAGAAACAAAATTTTGAGCCTGATTAATGCTAAAGGGGTTAGGTTGGAAAAGCCTGAGGATGTGCAACACGAAATTGTTCAGTTCTATAAGGGTTTGCTTGGGACCAAATTTCAGAGTAAGCAAGATGCCAAGGGATGGTTGCAGCAGATTATAAGGAGGAAAGTTCCTGTTTCTATGCACAGGGACCTTGTTCAGCCTGTTTCTATTGATGAGATCAAGATTGCTTTAAAGTCCATAAATGGTGATAAAGCTCCAGGGCCCGATGGCTTTTGCTCTAGTTTTTTCCAGCAGAACTGGGACATTGTAGGGCAGGATTTGGTGGATGCAGTCCTTCTATTTTTCAATAAGGGTTATATTCTTAAAGAATGGAACTCTACAGCTCTTACATTGGTTCCCAAGACCTCCTCTCCTTCTACCATTAGAGAATATAGGCCCATAGCATGCTGCAATGTGATCTATAAAATGGTTACCAAAATCTTGGCAAATCGAATGCAACAGGTGCTGCCAGTGATAGTGAGTCAATCTCAGTCAGCATTTATCAAAGGGAGAAGCATAGTGGATAATGTTTTGCTTATGCATGAGCTTGTTAGGAATTATCACCGAAATGATGGGGCCCCAAGATGTGCTATAAAAGTTGATCTCATGAAGGCATTTGATTCTGTTGATTGGGATTTTTTGCTTGACACAATGGCTGCTATGGAGTTTCCTCCTACTTTTGTTGGCTGGATTAAGGAGTGTATTACTACTCCTATGTTCTCTATCCTGATTAATGGGGGCTTAGTTGGGTACTTTCCTGGTGCTCGGGGCCTCAGGCAGGGGGATCCTATTTCCCCCTACCTTTTCATTTTAGTTATGGAGGCTTTTTCATCCCTTTTACAAAGCAACATAGAGACTGGGGACTTCAAGTTTCACCCTAAATGTCAGGCTTTGGCGATTTCTCATGTGGTTTTTGCTGATGATCTTTTCCTTCTAAGTAGTGCTCATCTGGGGTCCTTGCAGGTTGTGTTGAAGACCTTAAAGGACTTCCATGGCTTCTCCGGGTTGCAGCCTAACCTGCTTAAAAGTGCTGTTTACTTTGCTGGTGTCTCTCCCTTTGATAAGCAAGTTTTCACTGCTCTATTGGGAATTCCTGAAGAACAACTGCCAGTGAAGTACTTGGGGGTGCCTTTGATTAGTTCCAGACTCACCTCATCTGATTGTGCTGTGTTGAAAGACAAAATTCTGGCACGTATCCTTAGCTGGACTAAAAAATTTCTTTCTTATGGAGGTAGGGCTCAACTTGTGCAATCTGTTCTCTTCAATATCCAAACCTATTGGAGTGCCATTTTCATTCTTCCTCGTCAAATCACTAAGGAAATTGAGCATGTTTTGTGTGCTTTTCTTTGGTCTGGAACTGAGATGAAGCATACTGGTGTGAAAGTCAGCTGGTCCTCCCTTTGTGTTCCAAAGAATGAGGGGGGTTTGGGCTTTAGATCCATGAAGGAGTGGAATAGGGCTGTCAACATGAAACACCTCTGGGCTCTCAGTAAAAAAGCTGATACTTTATGGGTGAAATGGGTGCATGTCTATATTCTCAAAGGTCAGAGCTTGTGGGGGATTCCTGTTCCTAATGAAGCTTCTTGGGTAATTAGGACTCTTCTGAAGCTGAGAGTTTTGTGTAGAGATTGGGTTAAGTTTGTTATCGGTAATGGTAATGACACCTTTCTTTGGACTGATAACTGGCATCCTTGTGGGGCTTCTTTATTCCAACGTTTTGGGGATTCTGTGGTGGCGCCTAGAGGCAGAGCTTTAATGGCTAAAGTGTCATCTATCATTGACCATGGTTGCTGGAAATGGCCTAGGCTGCGTAATAGGGTTATTAGGGAAATCATAGGGCAAACTCCTGCTGATTTCCTCCCTAATCCATCTGCTCTTGACAGGGTTACTTGGACTTTAACTCCAGATGGTAACTTCTCAGCCAAGTCTGCTTGGGAGGCTAGTAGGCATCGCAATCCTCTCCAACCATGGCATTCTGTGGTGTGGTGTGGTTTGGTCAGGGAGTGCCTCGATGGAGCTTCATTGAGTGGTTGGCTGTTTTGGGTCGGCTATCTACTAAGGATAGGTTGGTTAGTTGGGGTATGGTGGTTCCACCTCATTGCTCCTTTTGCTTGGCTGACATGGAATCTCATAGCCACCTTTTCTTTGATTGTCCATTTTCTTCTCTGATTTGGAAACAAGTTTTACTTCGGAATGGGATTGCTAGGCCTGTTGTGCCTTTAGCTCAGGAATTGGATTGGGCAGTCCATCACCGAGGAGGGAAAACCTTGCGAGACTCTCTATATAACCTCTCTTTGGCAGCATCCGTTTATATCCTTTGGGGTGAGCGTAACAAGCGGATTTTTCAAGGCCAGTCCAGGAATGTAGATGGGGTGACTCTGGCTATTCTCAACTCCGTTCGTGCTAAGGTTAGCTCTTGGTCCTCTGTTAAATTCTCTACTCAAAACAGGCAGCTTTGTGATGATTGGCTTTTGGATTCTAGAATTTTTGCTGTTAACAATTGTTGATAGGTTTCTCTTGTTTGGATTTTGTTTGTTTGGTCTTGTTTAGACCTTTTGCTTTTGTTGTATAGTCTGCCAGGGGGATGCCCCTGTTGTTCTTTTGTTCGCTTCATGCTTCTTTTGGTGAAATAAACTTTACTTACCAAAAAAAAAACTACCATAGAAATGACTCCCCCTGCTAGATATGCCATAAAAATTGACATCGCCAATGCGTATAATTCAGTAGATTGGGAATTCCTTCTCGAGATCATGGTTGCTATGGACTTCCCCCCCGTTTATTTTGTGGATCAAAAAGGGTGTTGCGACAGTCATATTCCAGTTGTGCCAAACGGACAGTTGGAAAGGCTTTTTCAAGGGGGAAAGGGGCTTAGGCAAGGAGATCCTCTCTCTCACTCTCTCCTTACCCTATTTCAGTTAGTCATGGCTTCAGGAGGGGTTGGGGTTCTACTCAATCCTCAAGGGGAAAAGTATGCGGCAATCTCTCAATAATGGCTACAGCTGAATGTCCCTCTATGACAGTGATTTGAAAAGGCCTTGGGGGATTTCTATCACTTTTCTGGATTAAAGCCAAATCTGCAGAAAAGTCTGATCTTCTTTCAGGGGGACCTCAAAGAGTTAAGGAGGATATGCTGAGAATATTGCCAATCCCAGAAGGGCATCTTCCTGTTAAATCCCCAGGTGTACCTTTGATTTCTACCAGACTAAAACATGCGGACTGCATCCAACTCAGAGAGAATACCTGAAAGAGAATTTTAAGTTGGTCTAATCTAACAGGTTATTGTCATCTGGTGTAAGGGCCCCTTTGATCCAATCAGTCCTAAATATGCCGTGTTACTTGTTTATTTGGCCTCTGAATATCGTAAAAGAAATTGAAGCCATGCTTAGATTTTTTTATTTTATTTTTATATAGTGACTGAGTGAGTTTTGCGCTGAAGTGGGTTGGAATCAAGTTTGTGTCGTAAAACTGAAGGAGGTTTAGGGTTTAAGTCCTTGAAGAGGTGAAACAAGGTTTCGATGCTTAAGACATTTGTGGGCTATATGTAAACAATCTGACAAGCGGCTCTTGCTCCATTCAACGAGTGCAATATTGACAAAACCCTCCATCCTATTGGATGAAATGAAGGGATCCGCACACAAAGTGATGTCACGCTCACCACTGCAATACACTCTTTGGTAAGCATGACATCACTTTGTGGTGGATCCACACCATTTCAACCAACAGGAGGGAGGGTTTTGTTCACCCTCTTTTTAGGAGGGTGAACAAATTTGCTCTCTCCATTCAATAGATCCGGAAAGCTGTAAAATAGTTAAGGGCTGGAGCGGTTTAGTTTCCTGGGAAAGTCCGTAAGTGGGAGTTTATTTGCTGACTTTGCTGCTGGGGCAGACTTGCAACTAAAGACAGATTAAGGAGTTGGGGGATGAATATCAGCTCCGAATGTGCCCCAAGCAATCAAGACCCCGAGTCCCATATGCATGCAGGTTTTCAAGAGAGGTTATGGAACATATCTTCCTGAAATGCTTGATTCAATTTGGGAAGCAATTCCCTGCTCTGCAGTTAATCAAGGATTATTTAGGAATTGGGGTTCGTCCCCTGGTATTTTGGGGAGTGCATCTAGCTAGAAAAGGTGCTTTCCCCACTTCTCTCTCGTTGTGTAATTAGGATGGGAAGGGGTTTTCCTTTTCTGGCTGTGAGGTTTTGGTTTATGTTGTATGCCTCTAGCATGGGGACGTGTACTTAGGGTTTCCCCCATTCTTTTGCTTAGTTGTGACTAAATAATATCAACATTTACCAACAAAAAGAAGACAGTAATCCTGTTCTCAAAGATAAAGACAGTATGCAAAATTGCAAACCAATAATTTGGAGGCAAATCATGAGCATACCTGTGTTTCTCCAAGCGCTCCAGATTTTTCAAAACATCAACAATTGGGGTGGCTTTGAGTTGGCAACAGCTGTCACATGAGTAGATGACACCAATAACTCCTGACTCTGGATCGATAAGAGGTGCCCCAAGAACATCAACCTACATCACGATAAGTGTCAAGTAAACAACAAAGTAACAAGTCTTGAGAATGCAGTGCGGTATTCAAGACATACAAAACCCCCCCGATAAGGAAAAGAACATAAAAAAAAATGCATCAAGAAAGGTCACATACCCAATTAAACAATATGCAATGGTGCCAACAACCTCGTGCATCATCAAGCGATAATGCAGGAAAATCCAAAAAAAAACAGCAGAATTACCGAAATTAGGCACTCAAGTGCCCAAATTCCAACAAAACTCATTCACCATAAAGTATTGATCTTCTGCTTTTGTAACACTAATCATGAGCAATAACTAAAGGCTTACGAGAAAAAAGGTTCTTGTAAATGCAAGAAGACAGCCCAATGCACACAATCAAGGTGAACAAAAACTTTAAATTGTTGACACATTTTGTTAGGGCGGAGAGCAGCCTAGAACACCCAAACTGGCAGACTCATTCCTGCTCGAAAAATTACTTTGTATGCCCCAGTACCACCTTCAAACCACAATAAAAGATGCATGGGATAAAAAGCATGAGTTCTAGCATGGGGGTGTTAAGGCAAGCCTGGGAGAACTGCAACTTTTCCTCTTGCTGGGATATTCCTGACAGAGACCAAACTCGGTCAACTCATCTTGCTAAAGACTACTTACTTGGGCAAAAACAATATAGTTGTATACAGATACATCTAGTAATTTGGGTCAACTATCTAAACATTTCTCCCCCGGACAATTCTTTGTAAATCTGTATCTGGTAAGAACTTATGTCTGAAACCGCTACTCAACTCCTTCCAAATTATAATAGCGTCATTATCTACCACTTCTTTTGACCCCACTCATCTACCACATTTCCCATAACTACGTATAGCAACAAGATTATTGTCGTTCACTTCTTCTCATAATAATAATGATAGCTGGCACCCAAGTTACTTAGCTTGTTTTCAGTTACAAAACCTCCGCAAGACTAACATCATAAAAAATGATCCTTGAGAAATCCATACTTCACGTATAGATAGGAGAAACGACAAAATAAATTGATGCCCATCACTGCCAAGATTTCAACTCATACCTTCATAAACCTAAAACAACTGGCTGCCATCATCTCCCCTAGCCCAAGATGAATGTGTGAAATATATGATCGAAGTAAAGAATTCATGCATTAGGAAACAAAATAGCATTACATAGTGAAACACATTGCACACGTGTGCACACAATGGGAGAGAGACTTACATGTGGAGCAACTGCTGCTCTTATGAACGCCGCAGAAGTCCTTGAGTGAGACTCTCCATTCGCAATCTTGTTGGCAACGGAACTAAGAAAAAACAGTAGCACGACTTAGTAAAAAAAAAAAAAAAGCCACGAGTACTAGCGAGTATAACACGTCTTGTCCTTGTTAAGAAATATTATCCCACATTGCCTAGGATTGGAATGGGTGATGACTTAATATATGTCGGGGCCTCTCCACTCATTGCCAATTGGTTTTGAGTTGGACATGAAGTTTCCACATGGTATCAGAGCGGGGCCTATTCCACAGTAGCACGACTTAGTTAAAAAAATAAAAAAAAGCACGAGTACTAGCAAGTGTAACACGTCTTGTCCTAAATGTGCATACAAAAGACAATACGAAGTTAACCAAATAAAATTCCAGTACCCGAAACTACCACAAGAATAAATAGGTACTGCATAGCGCAAAATGTTATGCCGAACATGACAACTCGCAGCCACAGCCTGAAATCCTGGATATACGTCATCCAAGTTCCCAAAAGTTGCTACTGTTTGTGGCTCAGGAGACATCATCTTCACAAAAGCTATGTTGGAACAGAAATCAGCATCCAACAAGACCCCCTTGTATGTTGCATTTGTCTTCAGAACCTTGACATCAACCTGCAATTAAAACAAACATGAACTGCCTACCATATACATCTCAAGACCTGGGCAACTATACGAAGTGTAGATTGTGATATGCCACATCAAGAGGACAGAAAAATGGTGCTAACTTGTTTAAATGGTGCTAACTTGTTTAAATGACGCTGACGGTGATGCGAGTGCTCTTAATCCAACCGCCACAAAACAAGAAATGGAATGATGTAGGAAAAATGGAAAACATTTATAACAAAATTTACGAGCAAGAGGAAAGAAACTTTCGCAGTGTTTGTACTTGGGCCTTTTTCCGATGTCAAATCGTGAATTATCGACAACGTTCATTTTGGTAATTATGAATCGAATCCAACAGTGAACCGCTCCGTGATGTGTAGAAAGAGTCTTGTTGTCATTTTGGTGTCTTAGTGTAAGGAGTCTATAAATAGCGTAGGGGTCTTTCATTTTGGGGAGCTTTTATCAGTGTTCTAAAAGAAGGTCTAGAAGGCCGAGTACTCGGCGCCTAGGCGCTAGAAGGACCCTCACCAACTAGCCCGACTAGACTGACTATCCCGACTAATTGCCCGACTAGGCGCCGAGTACTCGGCCCTGGAAGCTAGAAGGTGTCCGGCCACCCTGGGAGCGCCTAGCGAGTTTTAGAACCTTGGCTTTTATCATTTTGCGAATAAAAATATCTTGAGCATCACTGTTGTATACCATGTTGGGAGTTTCTCTATTTTACTCCCTCCGTCCCAAATTGCTCTGTCCCTTTTGGGGAATCCAACTTTTTAAGGGGACATAATTATTGTCATAGAATTCGAAAATTATCCTTCAAAACTGTGAAGTTTATTAAGTGGTTCTAAATTATTTATATCTTCAATATGAATCTCAAAAAATATGCAATATGTATCTTGTTTCATAGATCTCAATTAGTTGTTTTATACAAAGTTTTAAAAATCATGAAAATCATTATAAACTAAAAGATATAAACGATTTAGAAATGCCAAATTTCAAAAGTTGTGAAATAAATTTGGAGGGAAAGAGTACTTTTCAGGGATAAAATTGGAAGTTTGGCTTATTTTGATAGTTGTTTTTTAAAAATAGAACCAACATTTTGGGACATCCCAAAATAGAAAGAAGGTTCAACAATTTGGGACGAAGGGAGTATGTTAATGGAATATTCTGGGGCCATCACTTGGTATCAGAGTAACTACCTCGCCAGAACCTCGCCAACACCTAGACCTCGACGGAAAATCTCGCCAAAAAACTCACTGGAGTTCCAAACCACTCCAAACCCATAGATCTACCCATACTAAGGGCTTATACCTCGATTTTGACCCTCAAAATCCACTTATTGACCAATTTTGACCCTAGAATGCACCATTTTCTGTTCATTTCAGCACTTTGGGTGTGACCCAGCTGATTTTGACCATGATCAACCTGTTTCCGGCCTCGAACAGGTGATTTCGACACACCCAGCATTATTTTTGCACTCGAATCAGCCATTTGGGAGCTCAAATCAGACACCTAGACACGCGACTAGCGATTTCAGTACTAGAATCAGAGGTTGTAGGCACTCGAATCACACAGATAGACCACTTTTGGAGTTCGAAATCACTGTATCAGCACTCGAAACCCTTAGATTGACACTCGAATCAGTGATTAAGCACTCGAATCAGTGAATTCAGGTCAGATTGCTACTGGGTTGTCTCATTTGTTTCAATTTGCTGCGATTAGTGTTGATTTTCTGTGGTTTGCTTGTGATTTGAGGCTGTTGGTAGTTCTTGTGCCGAGTTGATAGAGTTTGGGTCAAAAATCACTGAGTTGACAGGGTTCTGTGACTGAGTTGACCGGGTGCAGGTTCTTTTGGGTTGATTTGCTTGTTTGGAGTTGGTTTTGTTGAAGTTTGGAGTCCCAATTGATTTGTGTTTTACTTATTTGGGGTTGATTTGCTTGTTTATAGTTGATTTTGGTGTTGTAATGGCCCAAAGAGAAGGTAAAGGAGGGAGAGGAGGTAGGGGTAAAGGATTTATGGCGAATGTCGGTGAAGAGAATGTGTTTGCCAACCAAAACCATTAGACAACAAATTGCTACCCTAACGGCGATGGTGCAAGGTTTGCAAGTGTCGTATGCGGCAGTGTTTTAAAAGGCGATAGGCGCACCGAGGCGCCATGGTCCCCTGGAGCTTTAAGCGCGAGGCGCGCGCCTCTTGACAGCGAGGCGCAATTTTTTTTTAGTTCAAATTTAATGTTTTATAGTTCACCACCCAGCATTTATGCACTGTTGCACATAGATATATGTATCGCAGTGGGAATCCGGACAATGTCACTTGCTTTTCATAAAGTGTTTTCATATGATAACAAAGTTTAGACAACTTTTCATGAAGTGTTTTCATATAAAATAAAAATTATATACGATTTGAATGTAATTTAAATACATAAATGATAGTGGAGTGGAGGTCTTTTCCAACCACACATGCCATCTATGTGTTTTTTTTTTTTTTATCAAATCTTTATGTTTGATGTACACTTACTAATAGATAAAGAGGACATATGCCTTGAAAGGATTCTTTCTTAATTAAGAAACTGAAAAGAAACATCAAAAAACTGATCGGTCTTGTTGTAACATAAACAAATAGACAAAGATACTTTAGTGGGAAGGGAAAAGACAAGCATTAACTTAATGTAATAATAAAAAATCAGAAATTGGAGGGGAAAAACACAAAGGCGAGCTTAAGCTAGCACCTCGCGCCTCTGCGCTTAAGCGCGCTTTTTGCGCTTAAGTTGCACTTCTGCGTTCTGCGCTTAATCGTACCCCTGTGAAGCGCTAACCATGCGCCTCACCTCGCCTCGCGCTTAAGCACGCTTTTTAAAACACTGGAACTATGCGGGTAGTGGAGAGTCCGAGGATTCTCAAAGTCACTTTGAGAACCTGTTCGGTGAACCAAATTGGCATATGCCATCTCCTATTCACGTCCCTTACAAGTGGGAGAACAATATCAAGATTGAGCTTCCCGAGTTCAATAGAAGTCTCAAACCGGAAGAATATAGTGATTGGTTAAATACCGTTGACAGGGTTGAATACCGTTGACAGGGTGCTTGATTATGGTGAAGTCTCCGAAAGTTGATGGTTATTAGTCTCAAAGGAAGAGCCTCCGCTTGATAGGAGCAATTGAAACTCACTAGGCAAAGGAGAGGAAAGAGAGAGATTTGGGAGAAAATTAAAAGCTCAATCAGCAATTCTTGCCTCTTTAACTGCATGCAAAACCTCTACAAAAATTGGATAATCTCAAACAAAGTGAAAGTGTGGAGGAGTATACGAAACAATTTCATCAACTTGTTGCTATAGTTGAACTGAATGAAAGTGAAGATCAAAGGGTTGCAAGATACATAAGCGGGTTGACGCCCACAATACAAGAAGCCATTGACATGCAATCATTGTGGACCATTTCGGAAGCTTACAATCAGGCCTTGGTGGCCGAAAAGAGAAAACAGGAAGTTCTTAAGATCCAGGCAACAATTTCAAGGCGAATCCAAGTCGGGACAGCCTTTCTACTCCTATTCGAGGGGTGGGTCTTCTTCTAGTGGTGGCCAAGGTGCTTCTTCTAGGGTTGTTAATCAAAACCGGGAGGATAAAGCTTCAACTCCCACTCAAAATCATGGTGGTTTGATGGCTTGAAATCGATTTCAAAGAGAGGGAATTAAGTGCTTTAAATGTGGGGAGCCGGGTCACAAGTCTTTGGATTGTCGAAAGGCTTCCAGAAGTAGAAACAAGGCACTCTTTCTTGAGGGAGTGATAGAGTAAAGTTGTAAAGATGATTCTCCTATATTATGACGAAAACGTATGTGAAGAAGTTGGGGCTGATGATGAAGAAGAAGAAGGCTATGCGTTGAAGGATGATAGCAATGAAGATTGGTTGCATACCAACATATTCCACTCCACTTGCAACATTGGAGGTAGAGCGAGAATGTATTCTCTCAAGAAGTTATGAACAAGTTACAACTCTAAGTGGAGCAGCATCCCCATCGTCATACCCTTTCTTGATTCAAGAAGGGCAATGAAATCAAGGTGACTAAAAGGTGTTGGTCTCATTATCCATTCGGCAGAAGTACTATGATGAAGTTTAGTGCGATGTAGTCCTTTAGGATGCTTGTCATTTACTACTTGGTCGTCCGTGGCAATATCATAGACAATCCATCCATGACAAGAAGAAGAATACCCTACACCATCTGTAAGGAGAAGCGACAATTCACTTTGTTGGCTATGAAGTTAAAGGTAACTACAAAGCCTCATCCTACTACGTTGCGTGCTTCTAAAGGATTTCTAAATGAAAGTCTTGAAATAGGGCATGTTCTAGTGTTGGTTCCTATGGCGGATATGGGTATATATCAGTTTATGGGATGTTCCCGAGACCGTTTCTAAGCTTTTGAAGGAGTATGTTGATGGGTTTCCACAAGAATTGCCTACCGAATTGCCTCCTTTGCGAGATATTCAACATTGTATTGACTTGATTCCCGGGGCGCCCCTTCCTATCAAGCCTGCCTGCAGAAATTCTCCATGGGGAGGGAAGAAATTCGAAGGCAAGTTAAAGATCTTTTAGACAAAGATTACATAAGGGCAAGCCTTAGCACCTTTTGCGGTGCTGGCTCTTTTGACTCCGAAGAATGATGGTTCATGCAGGATGTTTGTGGATAATAGAGCTATCAAGAAGATTAAAATCAAGTACCGATTTCCTAATCCAAGGTTAGATCATATCTTGGATTGCCTTGCCGATTCTAAGGTCTTCTCACAAATTGACCTTCAAAGTGGTTACCATCAAATTCAAGTTCACCAGGGGGATGTATGAAAAACGGCTTTCAAGACTCCTCATGGCCTCTTTGAATGGTTGGTGATGCCTTTCGAGCTTACCAATGCTCCTAGTACTTTCATGCAGGTAATGACTCAAATGCTTCAACCTCTCTTGGGTATATGTGTAGTTGTGTACTATGCAGCACAGACACAGATACGAACACCGACACGAGACCAGGATTTCTTAGAAAATGGAGACACAGACACGGCAGGGGACACGGCAAGAATAAATAAATAAATGTAAAATATTTATCTTATACCCCATGAAAATATGGTTAGATGTATATGCATGAAGCTTCAATATATATAAACTTTGATCATATTTACATCATATTACACTTTTAACTTGAAATATTTGAAGTAATACACATTTGCCCCCACCTACAAAAGTAAAAAAAAAAATTGCATAGCCAACCCTTGCGGTGTCCCCATATGTGTTCCTCCCGTGTCCCCAACATTTCGCTCCCATGTCCCCCTAAAAAAATAAATTAGATTTATTGGACACGCCACGTGCGTATTTTGGCATGTCCCAGTGTCTCCGTGTCGGACACGAGGACACGCCGGCCTTTAGGAGCGTCGATGCTTCTTAAGTTGTGCACTTTGAGAATATCTTGGTGTATAGTTGTTGCTGTGAAGATCATTTATCCCATCTCCAACAAGTTTTTGAGATCTTGAGAAGAGAGAAGTTCTATGGAAACTTGAAGAAGTGTGGTTTTGCCGTTGTTAATGCGGTGTTCTTGGGCCACATGGTATCTTCAAAGGGGGTTCACATGGATGAAGACAAGATCAAAGCAATTGTGGAATGGCCAACTACTAGAGGAGATCTCATGCGTTAGCTACCTTCTACCAGAGTTTTATTCGAAGTTTAAGTAAGTATCGCGGCTCCTCTTACCGATTGCCTCAAGCAAAAGGTGTTCGTATGAACCCAAGAAGCTGCTGAGAGTTTCAAGTTGTTGAAGACAAAGCTTACCGAAGCTCCTATGTTGGCCTTACCTGACTTTGACAAGATTATTGAACTTGATTGTGATGCTTCAGGGGTGGGAATTACTAGCGTTCTAAGCAAAGGAGGTCAACCTATTGCTTTCTTTAGCGAGAAGTTGAATGGTGCTAAGCTCTCATTCTGTGCCATCTATGTAGCACGGACACGGACACGACAATTTTGAAAAAAGGGACACAAACACGGCGGGGGTACACGGTAATATATATATATAATATAAAAGTTAAAAAAAAAAACTTAGAACTTTAAAGATTTATAATTACATTTTAACCCCAAAAAATTTAAAAAAAATTACAATTTGACCCATGAAAAATTAAAAAATTACAGATTGACCCCAAAAAAATTTTAAAAATTACTGTTTGACCCCTGTCGTGTCGTCAAAAAATTCAAAAAATTTGGGGGACACGCCACAACGTGTCCCCGTGTCCGATACACCGATACGGCTACCTCTAGAAGTGTCGGTGCTTCATTGTATGCCATTATTCAAGCCATCAAGCTTTGGAGCTACTATCTTGCCTACAAGGAGTTCGTTCTCAACACTGATCATGAAGCCCTCAAGTACATAAATAGCCAACACCGCCTCAACAAACGACATGCTAAGTGAGTTGCATTAGGCACAAGTCGGGAATTCTCAACAAAGTGGCCAATGGTTTGAGTAGAAGAGTGGCTCTTTTGGTGGAAATGAAGAGTAAGGTTGTTGGATTTGACGAATTTTGAACTTCTAAGCTAACGATCCTTACTTTAGCAAGATTTTTGATGCTTTGCAAAAGGGTGATACACGTTGAAGGATGGATTTACCTGTCCATGTTACATGCTGAAGGATGGATTAATCTTTAAAGGGCTCAAATTTTGTGTTCCTAAATGGTCTTTGGGGAAGAAATTGTTGGCCAAAAGTCACAAGTTGGGTCATTTTGGCAAAAACATGACTCTAGTTACTTCAAGATGAATACTATTGGCCGGGAATGACTAAAGATGTGGGGAACTATGTGCAAAGGTTCCAAACATGCCAACGAAGCAAGGGGACAGCCACTAATGCAGGGTTGTATTTGCCTTTACCAGTGCCGGAGGGCCCTTGAAAGTTCATAAGTATGTATTTTGCGTTAGGGCTTCCTCCTACACAATAGTGGAGTGGATTCTATCATGGTGGTAGTGGATCGTTTCTAAAAAATGGCTCTAACGTTGCCAATATTTATTTCAAGGAGGTCTACAAGTTGCACGGCGTTCCTACTTCTATTGTCTCTGATAGAGATACTAAGTTTCTTGGCCACTTTTGGAGGACTTTGTGGAAAAAGATTAGCACCAACTTACACTTTAGTACTTCTTTTGAGTTGATGAGCATCCAAACAGCTAGGATGGTGTTCTTCCCTTGGCTCAGTTTGCTTACAATTCCTCTCTAAACTGCTCCATTCACAATTCCCCATTTGAAGTGGTTTACAGGTTGAAGCCTTCTAGTGTGGTTGATCTAGTTCCTTGCCAACTTCTAATAAGCGACATTCGAAGGCGGAGGATACGGTTACCTTTATGAAGATCATTCACGATCAAGTAAAGCTCCAAGTCTAATGCGAAGTACAAGGTGACCATTAATGCACACAAAAGGAAGGTTTTATCCAAAGAAGGGGATCTTGTATGGGTTATCTTGAGCAAGGAAAGGCATCCTCATGGCGCTTAGATGAAGTTGAATGATCGAAAAGTTGGTCCTTGTCAAGTCTTGCAGAAGGTAAATGATAATGCTTACCAAGTCCAACTACCCTCATTTAAGTATCTCGAACACTTTCAATGTGCAACACTTGGTGCCCTATTTGCCTAAGGACACTACCATAACTTGAGGACAAATTTCTTTTTGGTAGGGGAGTCATGTTGTAGTAATTTAAAGGGTCTTATTGTCATTTTTGTGTCTTAGTGTAAAGGGACTATAAATAGTGCAAGGGTATTTCGTTTTGGGGAGCTTTTATCATTTTGAGATTAGAAATACCTAGAGCCTTGCGCTTGTATCCCATTTTGGGAGTTTCTCTCTATTTTATCTTAATGGAATATTCTACTGCCAATCACTCCAATCCAATCATAATAAGTTACATTAAAAAAATGCATATTCTAGGTCCCAATCAATAACATGTTTTCTCAAAAAATAAATTGGTGATCACGTAGTGTAATAGACAATACAGTTGCTTTTATTGCAAGAGACGCTAATTGGAGTCCCACTATCATCTATAAACTACATGAAAAATCAATAAAAACTCAAAAACCAAAAGAAAATTCCATACATGAAATTATGGTCATCACAAGATCCACTAGTTCCAAGAAGTTTATGTTGGGACTCACTAACACGGGTGTATTAAAAACACGTTACGTAAATAAAAAGTATATGCTCAAAACAAAATGGAAAAAGGTGTGTTTCGATTGATTATCATCTAGTTTCGTATAAGAAGCTTACTTATATCACCTTAGATTATAGTTCGAGGCTCTCAACCATTGTGATGTACGATCCTAAATAGCATAAGATGTATTTTGATATTGTTGAGTGAAAATTCTTAAAAACATATTATGAACTGGATAAAATCATCCAAGGATCAACATATTTTGCATCAGTATTGTATATATTCCAACTAAACACTCTATTTTAAAAATTAAAACTATGAAGAGGTAAAAAGGGTTCCAAATTAGTCGGATGTGATATATCACGAATGAAATGAACCTTAAGTTGGGAGTCTAATGAATCATAAATTGAGAACCACATAGTGGATCAGTTGAGAATCGTACAATTTACCAACAGATTTGTATCGTTTTTTCAAGAATAATGAATCCAATTGTGAACTGAATGGGTAACCGCATGGTAGCTTTTTTAGCCGTGCCACTTTTCTGGCTTCTAGGCCAAAAACAGCTTAAAAGGGTTGAAAAAAGGTGTGCTTTTACATGTAAAAAAAAAACTGCCTTTTGAAAAGCTTATTTTGATGCCTTTTGGCTTCTTATGCATTTTTAATAAGATGCTTTTACAATAAGTTCAGCTACAACAAACATCCATTTTAAAGGACAAAATATAAAAACAGGGCGTACACAATGCACAAAACTCCCGCATATGTGGGGTCTGGGGAAAGGTTGATGTACGCAACCTTACCCCTACAAGCAGAGAGGCTGATTCGAGGATCAAACCCACAACCTACAAGCCACAATGGGGCAGCTTTACCGCTTCCCAGGTCTGCCCTTCAAGGACAATAAAATATAGGGGAGAAAAAACAGAGAAGAAATAATGTCATCGAGATGAGTAGGGAAAAGGCTGAGATTTAAAGATTACAAGTTAACAATGGCATCCAATTATACTAATCCTACTTAAAATCTTCGATAACACCTAGGAACAAAACAATGTTTGAAATGGATGCAACTAGAACATGGTAACAAAAGAACTCAATTTGCATTCATGCGGTTTGGGAGAAATGGTCTTTTTTCCAAATGATAAATATAGATAAAAAAGGAAAAAAGAAAAAAGAAAGGCCTCGCGATTTGACATGTTAAAAAGCAGAATCGATGTGCTTCTTCAAACGTATCTTTTTGTTATGATAATATATTACAATGATGCATCATGCTAAATGTAGCACGACATACAAGCATTATGCAATGCAAGCAATTCATGAATAGATAATTTCTATTCTTCAACGTACTTAACGAATTTTGACAGAATTAACATGGTGTCAAATTTAATGCCATTAAGAGGGAGACAGTTTCTTTTGCTTTGTATCTACTCTATGAACGCCTACACATTTGGCGTTAACTATTTGAACAATCTGAAAAGTTAAAGTCGCGTTTCAAAAATGGTGTATTACCACACCATAAGAGAATATCTTAAACATTACACAATTACTTTGACTTAAAAACAATTCAAGTGTAAATAAGACATGCTATTTTATTGTTAAGATGTATTGGATTGATGCATATTCTCTGTTAAGGAAGTCATTGATCACCTTTATTTTCCATTTTTTTCTTGAACCTTAAGGTACTTAGCAAGACATTCTTTTTGATGTGCTTAAAAGAGGACCATAGGAGGCGTTCTTTTTTATGTGCTTAAAAGACTATCTTGACTTTTTTTTGTTATGTTCTATCCCCATTTTTTTACCCATAAGCAGATTTATAACTGTTAAGCAAAGTAAGAAAAACCATCCTTGCTTGCGGGGAGGAACTTCGATTTATCGGTTCTTGTGCACGTCTAGAGCACAAGCAAAAAGCCTCAAGAAAGAAGAGTACGGTCCAAGGAATTAATTAACTTTTATGTCTAGGCGAAATATTTACTCCATTACTAAACCGCATAAAACATTTACCTCCACTTCTGAGATAAGACATCATGAAAAAGAAGTGCAACCTACAAGACCTCTTTATTCTCAACACGTTTTCATAACCAAGTAGGGAAGTTTGAGATTTCAGATTTTAATTAAATCTTGTGTGGGAGAAGAATTTAAGAGGTGAGACTATCATTTTTCACTTTAGTGGATGTTATTTGTTCCAAGCCATAAGTGGGTTTCATATGGCTTGGAAGGATGGACAAGTGTACACACCCCACCCCCATGTGGCTGATGCAGGTCGAATTCTAAAGACAAAACAAAGTACATATATCTACACGATACACAAAGCACATGCACAACACATAATGCTCCTCTTTCTTAGGTAACTATGGTCATTACACACATTTATTGACTCTTCTTCCCCCAACCTTTCAAGGTTATTATGGTTTATGTAGACTCTTCCAAATTTAAGAATACGACAAATATTCTAAATGTATAATTTATATATTCATTTTGAAAGGTTCTTATTTGTGCATAGCACAGGACAAACGCTTACAAGACATATACAGACAAGTGTTTGGAGCGTTGTGAGTGTGCACATTTGACATGGTCGGGCAACTTTCTTGGAAGTATTTGTGCTTCTTAGGTAAAATGATTCATAGTTCATTGTTATGTGAAACAGCAATTGCTCAATTAACACCAGGTCACTTATAATCATGCATCAATTCATCTTTGATCCCTACCCTTATAAATTTTCTCAATCCTGAAAAAATATATGTGAAGCAAGGAGTGACTTATGGTTGGGTTGTATTCATAATACTGGAATTTAAAAAACAAAAACCAAAAAAGAAAAAAGAAAAAGAAATACAGGAGATGGATTACAAACCGTCTCGCTGAGTTCTTTCCTGTTAAGACAACTTAAAAGGCTGGCAGAAGTTGCAACAATACCATCTGAGCGTATTATAGTTCCAGGGAGAAAAAACTTCTCACCGCCTACAGAACAACACATCAATTATACAAGAAGCTTTTAACATGGAAGATGCGACTAAGAACGGAAGCGGGGGGGCTGTCGTGACTAAGTCACCACAGGTTGTGTAGTGGCTCCAAACGGCACCGTTTGGGATTCCACTCTAAGCCTTTGCAAAATGTAATTTTGTGGGGCCCACTTTCGAGTCCCACACAAACGATCCGAACCGTTAAATAATTATTAAGGTGATGTTGGAGAAAATCAGGCCCATTGGATATTTTTACATTACTCATCTATTCTATGATTTTTCATTCAGAATTTAGGACCCTACCAGTTTGAAGAGTTTGAAACATACTTCAGGAAAAGTTATAAAATTGTAGGCTTAGAAAATCATTGATTTGAACCATAAGAGTCGCATGTTGAGAAGAGCATCCAGTAAAAAAATAATCTTACTCGGACATCGATAGATATCAAAACACTAAAAATATGAGTTTTTTTATACCTATTGATGTCCAAACAAAATTATTTTTTTACTGGATGGTCTTCTCAATGAGCCCTACGACTTTTATGGTTCAGATCAATGATTTTCTAAGCCCACAATTTTATAACTTTTTCCGAAGATTCTTTCAAACTGGTAGGGTCCTAAATTTTGAATGAAAATGAAAGAATAAATGAGTGACGTAAAAATATCCAATGGGCCTAATTTTCTCCGAGATCACCTTAATAATTATTTTAAAATTATTTAACGGTTCGGATCGTTTGTGTGGGACCCAAAGTGGGCCCCACAAAATTACTTTTTGCAAAGGCTTGGAGTGGCACCCCAAACGGTGCCGTTTGGAGCCACTACACACCACAGGCCCCCCGCTTCCACCAAGAACCATCATCATGGCCAATATTCCGAAACACAATGCACAGGAAGCAGTGACACAACAAGGCCCCAAAAGCTTACCTTGACGGACAGCTATACACACAAGAGACTGATAGATTTTGTTACCAGCCGCTCCTTTCATCCACTTCTTGATTTCATCCACTTTCTCCGGCGATTCGAATAGAATGTCTGAACCTGGGGCCACTTTCTCCGGCGATTCGAATAGAATGTCTGAACCTAGGGCCACTTTCTCCGGCGGTGCCAGCCCAGAAAAATTTACTACGAGCAGCATCAAATTGATTTCCTTACAAGGAGAAACATGGACATAGTCACATAGCAACTACAAAAAGCATAACATTCATTTTTGGTTATCATAAGTCGTGACTTTGAACTAGGGTAAGAAAACCTGATTGAAGAGCATGATTCAGGGGTGCAGGGAAACGAAGTGTGTGAAGATCTCCCGTATGAGACAGCATTCCCGATTTGCGCAGAGATGTCCAAACTGACAATATTCCAATTAGGTCCATACACACTCTACTCAAAGCGAAAGAGAAAACCCGGAAACAGGGGGAAGAAGAGGGTGAAAAGAAATAAACAGATTAAATTACAAAACACTCACTGCCATTAGTGTACACACTCCTGACTGCACTCGAGCTTCCAAGGACATTATGTCGAATCTGAGATAATAACTTCTGAAAAGTCAATTGAAACGAAGAATCGTAAGAGTTCCACATGCGCGCATAAGCACACCCACGGATACATTGGAGAAAAGAAACCAAATCTAAGTTGTTAATATGAGGAAACAAACAAATAGTGCAACATTTAGTACATAGAAACTAAATTGAGAACCTGAGTCAGAGAAATTGGAGGAGCATGTGCAGAAAAGATTGTACTATACAAAGCTCCTTCTGTAAATGTCACGGGCTTCTCTGGGATCTTGTAAATGAGTATACTGTTGATGTTTCTTTTCTGTGACTCTCTGTTATACATATTTGATTTGAACCATGTTTTACTGATTGAATGTATTAGGCACTGTGTTTGCTCTGCTTTACTGTAAAATGCACTTAGTTTTAATATATATATATATATATATATATTATTTATATTAATATTATATTGCCGTGTCCCCAGCCGTATCCGTGTCCATTTTTTCAGAATTGCCGTGTCCGTGTCCGTATCCGTGTCCGTGTCCGTATCCGTGTCCGTGTCCGTGCTTCTTAGCCTGTGACATTGTGCACCATATAGTTCATCCAGAAAACAGTAAGTGAAGGCATAACATGTAGGCAAAAACATGAATGTCGCCAATAGCTTATGGAATGTGCTTTTAGCAGCATTAGGTCCAACCTCACTTTCCCAAGAGAAGTTGCAGATTCAGCAATTCAAGGCAGTTCCAACTTCCAAGCAGATTCAGAACTTTTTCTCATCAATATAGAATGATTTTATCACGGAAACGGAGCAGTGGAAGGCCATTACTTCGGCCTCTTTCCAAGTCTCTGAATATGGAGGCCCACTCTTTTTTCATCTAAACCAGTAAATATCACTTTCTAATGTTTCCTTGCCTAGTTCAGTTGTCAAGTCTACAACTAATGTAAACTTAGAATAATTTAAGTCAATTGCTGGTCCCTATTTTCTCTTTGACGACTGAGTTATGAACTGCAGAAGATGAAATGGTCGACCGCAAATTCTCTAAGTTTCCATGCATACTTCACATGTTAACAAATCTCAAACAAAATAACAAACTTCCATTTGTATAATTTATGGCTATTAGGCAATCAAGAAGAATGCGATTTGACCAGGTTAATGCAATGATTCAGAATTTTATGTACAGATCTCAAGATTTTAGTAGAACAAAAACCATAAAATCATGAGTAGGCTACCCACCAATATGCTGGTCTCAAAATTCCTCATCAAACCACTAATTGTTCCAGACAAAACTTGCTAATTGCTTGGGAAAAAAAAAATCAAAGCAGGACCAAAAAAGGAGATTCAAGAATTCAAACTTAAGTGTGGAATCTGGTGCACCTGGTCAGATTCCACATGTAAAGTAAACGTAACACAGAAACCACTGGATGGATCATATTAAACATGAAATAAGTTCCAAACTCTTGAAGATTGGGAGCAATAATTACTCCATTGCCAACACCGACGCTATTTTTTAACTATGAATCTAGCAACTATGCCCCATGGAGTTATATTGATGCCAGGTAACCGCTTTTGTAGGACACACGTGGAGAAGATAGAGCGCAAAATTGCATCAAACAGTTTAGGGGAATACATACAAACGCTTTGCGGGCATCGCACAACTAGCCAAATAAATCATGGTAGCCATCTAGTTTCACAAATTGCCAAAGCAATGTCAATTTGAGGATCGACAAAATTAGATCGAACGAATCCAAGAGCATGAAAATCATCACAAACAAAACTGACCCCCAACCAACTTCGAACAATTTCTAAGCACCATTTCCAGATCCTTAACCACAGTTGAATCCATACTAATCACATTTTCAACACGTAGACATAAAATACACATGAATTAAGAAACTTGGAGTGAAATCTACACCCAGTTCGAAGGGCCGTACATATGCAAATTTGAGGAGAAATTAACGCACAAATGGAATGGCAACCAGCTTTGATTTGTCTTGGGAAGTTCAAGAGAGAGAGAGAGAGAGAGAGAGAGAGAGAGAGAGAGAGAGAGAGAGACCTTGGTGGGTTCCAACCGTTCGAGAGAGAGCCCGGCGGTGGAGGTGATGTGGTCGGTGGTAAGGTTGTCGCAGGTGAAGGTTGTTGGCATGGCGGTGGGAATCGGGATGGTGAAGGGGACGAAGAGGAAGAGCTCTATCTGTGTTTCTGTCTGTCTCTGTATGAGTGTATTGTCGGTAGTGCAAGTCTAAAATACCATGTATGTGAAATTTTTTTTGTGCTTGTCATGTTTTGGTCATTTGTTAAACCATGCCCATGTTTTTGGTATTATTTGGCCGAACAACCATGTTTTGGTCATTTTCCCAAATTTTTTTTTATCCAGCATGTAAAACTAAGACTTAAAAATAAGTACAAAATTTTTCTAGAAAAATTCAATATTTAATTATTACTAACAGTTTACAAAATATCGATGAGTATTTTTAATTCATGAATTTTTTTAAAAAATTTTCTTTTAAGAGACTTATAATTTTCAGGTTCTCGTTTTACGGACTGGACAAAAAATTTGAAAAAGAAAAGAGTATATGTACATATATATTTGTGTGTGTGTGTGTAGTAAATACTAAGTACTAGTGGAATATCTGTTTATTTTATTCTTTTATTATTTTAATACTCCATTTGTCCCAAAATTTTTATCCGACCCGAAAAACTAGAACTTAAAAATAATACAAAAAATTTCAGAAAAAATCAATATTTAAATAACAATTTTCTCGATATAATGAGTATTTTTAACTTATGAAAAAGTTTTAAAAAATTTATTATTTTAGATCCTCGTTTTGTGAACAGGGAAATTTTTTAAAATGAATAGAGCGTGTATATATTAAATAAATTGTAAGTGAACCGTTTTTTTCCTTGTTTGGTGGCGATAGCAAACCATAATAAATGGACTGGCACAGTATTTGAGCATTAAAGTATATTTTCTTCATTAATCAAAACCATCGCACTAAATTATTATTGTAATTCCTCGTAATTAGGGGTGCACACGGTCCGGATTGGACCGGTTCTCTAGAAATTCAGTAACCGGACTATTCCAACTGGTTCTAGAAAATCAAGAACCAAAACCTACCCAATACACATATAGAACCTGTCCAGGTCCAAACCCACAAGACCATACCGATTTTGGTTTGGTTCCGGTTCTACCCGATTAAGGAACACTTTATCATGAGTGTGTGAGAGAGAGAGAGAGAGAGAGAGAGAGAGCAACTAAGAATGCAACCCGTTAAATAGTTTTAAGGTTGGAATAGATTAAGAGATATTGTAAAGAAATAAGAAAGGAAGCAGATCGATATTAGAGAGAGAATTGGGTTTTCCTTTGAGTAGCAATCGTGAAATTAAGGTGGAACAAAAAAAAACTAAAATTGGTAATTTGGTATTGCTAGATTATATAGTAATATATTAAAAACTTTTTAACAAAATAAAAAGTTTCTATGTTTTTTAGGATACCACGGAATTCTCGTTGGCCAAAGATATGAAGCCACAGGATTGTTCCTTACGAAGGCTGGCCACTTCGCTACTAATGTCCATGCCGTGTCCGAGGACTGCAAGACAACTGGGGGGAGGACCAATTTTTTGCAAGCACAAGTTTATGTCACACAGATCGATAAACAAAAAGTCTGATTGGGTGCCAGGGTCCTCGTAGTGGACTCTGGCTCTGACCTTGCTATATGCAAGATTGATATCCCCAATGGAAAATCTATTTATGTGTTTGAATTTGCTTATTATGACCCGGTAGTTGGATAGGTTGCCTTCACCCAAGGAAATCCCCCATGATGTCCCAATTCAAGTCGATTTGGGACAATAGCTGATGTTCTTTTCACACTGGTAACTATATCCTAAAGCCAAGTAACAAACCCCATCAATTCGCAGAAATCCACAACCAAATCAACAGAAATCCACACAGGACACTAAAAGCACATATAATTTCAAGGCATATACTGAATCACAATTATAAAGCAAAGTCCACAAGTTAAAATGCAGGCTTTGATTGAAGCCAACCTACAAAAATCGCAATGTTAAAACTGGAGGCATATAACAATAAAAAATAAAGCAAAGAATAATTAGAATTACAAAGCATGATTTAAGGCATTTGATATTTGTGGCATTTACCAACCTTAAATATTTGATATATTTGACACCCGGTAAAATCATACGAATCACTATGTCAAAGATCTCTTCCAAAAAACACGAGTTTCAAAATGCAACAATTTTGGATAGCAAAAAAAACAAAACAATGGGAGTTGTTACAGAGATAATGCAAAAAAACAAACAAAATAAATTTTTACCAGTACACATCTGATTCTTTAGAACGTTTACGCCTGAAATAGCCCATAATATGCGTGAATAAGGAAAGGGGTTTCTTACGTTGAAGGACGGGGTGAAAATAAGAGAGGACTTGAATAATTGAGAGTAATTCTTAGAGAGAAGGTTCGGAGAAGGGAAGTAGTGGTAATTTTGGAGGTGGAGATGAGAAGGGTTTCTTTTGAAGACATGTCTGGGGAAAAGGTGAGATATCTTTGAGGTTGTGCCTTTTGCAGCTACTTTGAAGTGGACATGATCCAACGGTTGGGATGGAACCGACTCATCTAGAACTTGTCAAACATTTGACTGAAGTGTGTTTTGACCTAAAAAATCAATTTGATTTATTTGGAATTGAGTGATCTAGAACTTCTCAAACATTTGACTAAGGCCTAGTTTGTCAAGGTAATTGATATTCACACTCCCAAAGTGTTATTCACACCCCTTTCTGTCTTTTAGTGAAATTTTACGTACACTTGAAAATTTCACTAGAAGACATAAAAAACAAAGGTGTGGATAACAATTTGGGGGGTGTGGAAATCACTCCCCTTTGTCAATTGATAAAATCAAGATTCAATTGAGGAAGAAATTTGATAAAATCTCAGATTTTTGAGAGATTTTTGTATTAAAAAATCTGAGATCTTATCAAACTTTATCAATTGACAAAGGGGAGTGATTTCCACACCTTTATTTTTCTGTCTTCTAGTGAAATTTTCAAGTGTACGTAAAATTTCACTAAAAGACAAAAAAGGGGTGTGAATAACACTTTGGGAGTGTGAATATCAATTACCTTGACAAACTAGGCCTTAGTCAAATGTTTGGGAAGTTCTGGATCACTCAGATCCAAATAAGTCAAATTGATTTTTTAGGCCAAAACACACTTCAGTCAAATGTTTGACAAGTTCTAGATGAGTCGGTTCCATCCCAACCATTGGATCATGTCCACTTCAAAGTAGATGCAAAAGGCACAACCTCAAAGATATCTCACCTTTTCCCCAGACATGTCTTCAAACGAAACCCTTCTCATCTCCACCTTCAAAATTACCACTACTTCCCTTCTCCGAACCCTCTCTTTAAGAATTACTCTCAATTATTCAAGTCCTCTCTTATTTTCACCCCGTCCCTCAACGTAAGAAACCCCTTTCCTTATTCACGCATATTATGGGCTATTTCAGGCGTAAACGTTCTAAAGAATCAGATGTGTACTAGTAAAAAGTTATTTTGTTTGTTTTTTTGCCTGGGGAGATGTTTTCGGTAAGAAAAGTAGTGCCCCCCCCCCCCCCCCTCCCTTTCCCCTCCCTCTCTCTCCTCTGACGCACAGCAAAAGTAACCGGAACAAATAATAAAAAAAAAGAAGTGTGTGAACAGTGCCGGCGGTACTGTAGCAAAAATAATTTGAGGAGGTAGAATAGAGAGCCTGATTTTTGAGGGTTTTGGGAGGTTTGCCTCCCTAGTTTAACTCAAAAGTTAAAGTGGGGAGCCAAATGAGGATGCTCTAAAGGGGCTACTTTGAAGTACACATGATCCAACGGTTGCGATCGAACCGACTCCGTATCTAGAAACTTGTCAAATATTTGACCATGTCTCATTAGAACGGGATTACGGGAGACAGACTGGCAATATCTATATAGAGTGTACTACTGGTGGAGTATTTCTTTATTCTTTATTCTTTTATTAGTATTTTATTACTCCCAAAAATTTTATCCAGCATGTAAAACTAAGACTTAAAAATAATACAAAATTTTTCTTAAAAAAATCAATATTTAATTATTAACAATTTACAAAATATCGATGAGTATTTTTAATTTATGAAAAATTAAAAAAAATCTTTTAAAAGACTTATAATTTTCAGGTTCTCGTTTTATGGACTAGACAAAAATTTGAAAAAGAAAAGAGTATATGTACATATATATATGTGTGTGTGTGTGTGTAGTAAATAAATACTCGTGGAGTATTTGTTTATTTTTTTATTCTTTTATTATTTTACTACTCCCTTTGTCCCAAATTTTTTATCCGACCCATAAAACTAGAGCTTAAAAATAATACGAAAATTTTTAGGAAAAATCAATATTTAAATAAAAAATTTCTCGATATCAATGAGTACTTTTAACTTATCAAAAAGTTTAAAAATTTTATTTTAAAATATTTATTATTTTTAGATCCTTGTCTTGTGAACTAGGAATTTTTTTAAAATGAATAGAGTGTGTATATATTAAATAAATTGTAAGTGAACCGTGTTTTTTTTTCCTTTCCTTGTTTGGTGGCGATAGCAGACCATAATAAATGGACCGGCACAGTATTTGAGTATTAAAGTATATTTTCGTTATTAATCAAAACCATCGCACCAAATTATTATTGTAATTCCCCCGTAATTAGGGGTACACACGGTCCGGATTGGACCGGTTCTCTAGAAATTCAGTAACTGGACTATTCCAATCGATTTTAGAAAATTAAGAACCAAAACCTAACCAATACACATATAGAACCTGTCCAGATCCAAACCTGTAAGACCAGACCGGTTTTGGTTCGATTTCGGTTCTACCCGATTAAGGAACACTTTATCATGTGTGTGTGTGTGTGTGAGAGAGAGAGAGAGAGAGAGAGAGAGAGAGAGAGAGAGAGAGAGAGAGAGAGCAACTAAGAATTCAACCCGTTAAATAGTTTTAAGGTTGGAATAGATTAAGAGATATTGTAAAGAAATAAGAAAGGAAGAAAAAAATAAGAAGCATATCGAGATTAGAGAGGGAATTGGGTTTTCCTTTTAGTAACAATCGTGAAATTAAGGTGGAACAAAAAAAAATTAAAATTGGTAATTTGGTATTGCTAGATTATACAGTAATATATTAAAAACTTTTTAACAAAATAAAAAATTTCTATATTTTTTAGGATCTCACGGAATTCTCGGTGGCCAAAGATATGAGGCCACGGGATTCTTCCTTACGAAGGCTGGCCACTTCAGCCTTCGCTACTAATGTCCATGCCGTGTCCGAGGACTGCAAGACAACTGGGGGGAGGACCAATTTTTTGCAGGCACAAGTTTATGTCAAGCAGATCGGTGAACAAAAAGTCCGATTGCGTGCTAGGGTCCTCGTAGTGGACTCTGGTTCTGACCTTGCTATATGCAAGATTGATATCCCCAGTGGAAAATCTATTTATGTGTTTGAATTTGCTTATTATGACCCGGTAGTTGGATAGGTTGCCTTCACCTAGGGAAATCCCCCAGGATGTCCAAATAGCTGATGTTGATTTATCTTTCAATTCACACTAGTAAGTAGTATATCCTAAAGCCAAGTAACAAACCCCATCAATTCGCAGAAATCCACAACCAAATCAACAGAAATCCACACATGACGCTAAAAGCACATATAATTTCAATGCATATACTGAATCACAATTATAAAAGCAAAATCCACAAGTTAAAATGCGGTCGTTGATTGAAGCCAACCTACAAAAATCTCAAAAATCGCAATGTTAAAATTGGAGGCATATAACAATAAAAAATAAAGCAAAGAATAATTAGAATTACAAAGCATGATTTAAGACAATTGATATTTGTGGCATTTACCAACCTTACATATTTGATATATTTGACACCCTGTAAAATCATACAAATCACTATGTCAAAGATCACTTTAAAAAAACACGAGTTCCAGGATGCAACAATTTTGGATAACAAAAAAAAAAAAAAAACACAAATGTGAGTTATAGAGAATGAAAAAAACAAACAAAATAACTCTTTACCAGTACACGTACATCTGATTCTTTAGAACGTTTCCGCCTGAAATAGCCCATAATATGAGTGAAGAAGAAAAGGGGTTTCTTACGCTGAGGGAGGGAGCGAAAATAAGAGAGGATTTGAATAATTGAGAGTAATTCTTAGAGAGAGGGTTCGGAGAGGGGAAGTAGTGGTAATTTTGGAGGTGGAGATGAGAAGGATTTCGTTTGAAGATATATAAGGGGAAAAGGTGAGATATCTTTGAGGTTGTGGCTTCTATAGTAGTGGTGTACTGAGGCTACTTTGAATTGGACATGATCCAACGGTTGGGATGGAACCGACTCATCTAGAACTTCTCAAACATTTGACTAATGTGGGTTTTGGCGTAAAAAATCAGTTTAACTTATTTGGAACCGACTCATCTAGAACTTCTCAAACATTTTACTAGTAAGGCCTAGTTGGTCAAGGTAATTGATATTCACACTCCCAAAGTGTTATTCACACCTTTTTTTTGTCTTTTAGTGAAATTTTACACATGGAAATTTCACTAGAAGACAAAAAAAAGGAGGTGTGGATAACAATTTGGGGGGTGCGTAAATCACTCCCCTTTGTCAATTGAAAAAATCAAGTGTTAATATAGGCTGGCAATATCTATATATTAGTCGAGTATTTGTTTATTCTTTATTCTTTTACTATTTTTACTATATATATATATATATATACATATATATTACATAAATAAATAGTAAGTGCACCATCTTTTTTTCCCTTTCCCTTGTTAGGCCTAGTTTCTCATTTAATAAAATCAATGAGTTGATTTTAGCAAATGAGGAATCATTTGCTAAAATCAACCCTTTGATTTTTGGGGATCCTCATTTAATCAAAGGGAAAAAGATATTGCCACTACTATTGCTATATATCTAATATCACTAAACTTCCTATCCAAACCCTTAAAATCTAGACTTCGTCCACACCTCATAGATCCCAATCGAATTTTGACGATCCAAACCGTCCAATGTGTTTAAAAGGTGTTTTTAAGGGTCTCCGTGAGAAATCAGCAAAAAAAAAAAAAAAAATACCGGGAAGGGCTTGATCCGAGCAATTTTTCATTAAAAACTGTATATGTACGTTTTTATGAAAAACTGCTCGGATCAAGCCCTTCCCGGTATTTTTTTTCTGATTTCTCACTGGGGCCTTTAAAAACACATTTTAAACATATTGAGCGGTTCGAATCGTCGAGATTTAGTCTGAAACTATGAGGTGCGGACGTAGTCCGTAACTAAGGGTGTGGATAGGAAGGAGACTGTATCTAATATATAGCAAATGATACTCAGCATCCATTTTATTCATTAATTTGTCAGCTTATTGATCATCTATATTTATTGATATCACAGTTTTCGTAACTTTATTAATATGTTGTCTCATTCATAATGTTTTCTAGAAAAGGAAGTGAGTTTAGCTCATAGAGTCACCACAAAGACTTTATGACCCAAATAGGAGCATATGAGTCAGTTCAAAAAATAAAATATAAGTATGAGTTGCGCATTCAGCTTTTACAAAGGAATAAATCGCAAAATGAGACAAGCAAAAAGTTTTTTTTTTATTTATAAAATGCCAAATGAGACAAGGAAAAGAATATGAAGTCCGGGAGGCGGTATGTACTATGGATCCTCTGACTCCTAATCGGGTTGCCTTCCAAGTCTTGCCGGTATTGCCTATAGGTCGTGATGTACCTGGCCGTCTCTTGTCCCCCTGCCGGTGGGACTACGCTCCCGGGTCGTAGCTTTGCTGCGTCTGATTTTCTTAATCAAAAAGTTTTTACATCTAGATGTAAAAAGCATTTATAACAATTTGGTTCAAATTTTTAGTAGGAAACTTTTATTTTAACCTCGCACGAGTAACACAATGCTGACAAAAGTAAAGAAAATTTAATTTTTACCTAATTTTTTTTTTTAGTGCATTTTCCGAACCCAGCAAAGTCGCTTGACATCGCTGGTAGCATGCTAGAGTCGCCTCTGCCGAATTACCAGCTACGTACTGGACTTCAAACTGCCCCACATCCTCTCGCTGCAACCACCAAACCGCTTCCATCATTAAGTAAAGCAACGCTCTCCTAGTAAGGAACCATATCAAAAAAATGAACGGTTTTGATCCAAAATTAAGATTTTATAGGGCTTACAATTGAGGTCACATCCGGTCTCTAAAACAGAGATATAGAGATGCATTGGAGTCTGGAGATGCTAATCCGTTCAAATAATCCATGTGAACTTGCTCATTTTAATAACCCAAATAGAGTACATGATTCAATTCAAAAAATAAAATGTAGTATGCGTTACGCATTCACCTTTTACAAACGAACAGATCGCAAAATGGTGAATTGAATGTGGAAGTACCAGCAAAAAGTTTTCTTTTTATAAAATGCCAAATGGGACAAGGTAAATGTGTTTTTTTAATCAAGAAGTTTTTACATCTAGATGCATAAAGTATTTACAATAATTTATAATAAGCCTTGTATCTATAGCCCAAAGTTACCTGACTCCAAAGTTACCTATATGATTCCTAAAGATACTCTTAAGTAAAACAAACTAGATACAAAATTGGGTTCGATTCCATCTCATTAAGTAAAGCAAGGCTCCCCTAGTAAGGAACCATTTTGTAAGCCCGAGCCGGCACTTTAAGGTTCCTAACTTTTTGGCTTTTAGGGTCATAAGAAACCAATTCGAAGACACGCCACCTTAGAATAACCTCAGTACCAATATTCATCACGAATGCAAAAGGCGATCCCATGTCCCTTAAACTAAAATGTTTCGTCCAAGAGGGATCGAATGTTACCATAATCCATCATCACCCATATGTCCCCACAGCCGACTGTAAACACCATGAAGTGTTTGTCATGTGAAAAAAGAATGTTTAATATGCATCCACCCTCAGAAATTGAGGCGCTGATATGATAATGTTCAAAAAGGTCTTGGAGTTAAATTTAGCATTGTTGTTTTGTCCAAGGAGATGAAGGAAACTGACTTTGTAACTTGTACATTGGATGCTTGATTATCCCCGTTCTCCCACAAATGGATTCCCCTTACACTGAATAGTAAAATCAGTTGGCTATAGCTGTTGCTTGCCATTGGATAGTTGATTGTCACTTGAACAGAGGGTAACTCAGTCTTGCCAACCACTAATACGGTGTCTAGATAATCTAAAGCATTCTCCTATGTATTTGTTTTAGGTGGAAGAAGTAGAGAAAAGTTAATTTAAGGATTAGTTGTAAAACTTCGTTTAGGAATCCCAGGTGTGCAGCCCCAAACTTTAGGAAGTTATTATTAGGATTTGTTTTCAAGCTCCACTTTTTAGTCCTTTAGCTATGAGGTACGCTATTTATTGGCCTCTTAGTTGCTTTGTTTCATTGTGAAGTTATTCCTTCTCTTGCTTGCAGATTTTAGACACAGATCAACCTACAAGTCACATGATGATCAGCCAATTCCTGAAAAACTAATCGGAGCTACCATTTGAAGGTGTTGTTTTCTCATACCTTTAGTTACATTCTGTTTTCTCAATGTCTTTTTTCCACCTTTCAAGTGAACTCTTTTTGGCATATGTTCTGTTATTGTTTGTGTTGTTTTGAAGGTTCAATAGGTTTGGGATGTAAGGTTTATGGTTTGCGTTTGCTGCTCTTTTACTTGAACTTTTGTATTTGTTCTTCCATGGTGTGGCGTCAGCATCCATTTCGCCGGCGCTGAGGCAGAGTTTGTCGATTTGGCTTTGGTCGCTCGACTCGATTGAATTTGATGAGGCAAAGCGTTTCTCCATCTTAAAGCCTTTCCTCATCTATTATAAAGGCATTGTGATTAGACTAAGCGGCGGAAACTGGTGAATGCGACAAAGCTTTTATCCATAGCCGCTTGAACAGTTCTTCGCCGCTAGAACAGTGAACCATCAAATCAACGTCTAAGCAGTTTGAAACGAAGAAAGGAGTAAAGGAGCTGCCCGCTGCCCGTTGTTGCTGAGAAGAACAAATTGGCAGATGAAACTGCCCGCCAAACTGCCCCTAAATCCGCATTGGTTTTGTTTTGTCATCGGATCCAAAATTTATTTCCTACAAATTTGCAGTGTTGTTCATTTATGGCTAAGCGATTTGCCTCCATGTTTCTGATTTGTGTCCGTTCGAAAACCAATTTTAAATATCATTAAAATCAAGGTTTGTCATGGAGTTGAAGTACTTATCTCGCGCAGACACAAAACATTGTTGGAATACTTGCTTCTTAGGTTAACACCTTAGGAGACCTCTTTGCATGTGCTACAATCATTGGCACCGGAATACGACAGGAACTTGTTCAAGAGTAAATGATTTGTACTCCCCATGCCAATAACGAGTAGGAAACTGTCACGCCCTCGATTTAATAACCAAATTATAAATAATATCCACGTAGGATAGATTTAAAGTCAAACAACTTCCCATTGAAAAGTCAAAGTCAAAGTACCATGAGTTTCTAATCAAGGGTACCCGTACACAGATAACAAAGGTTTATAGTTATTACATATATCAAGTTTTGACAAAAATTGAAGAATTAGAAGTTACAAGATCATCTCCCAAAAATATAGTAAACTATGGAGAGGATAAAATAACTCCATGCAAAGTAAGCTTCATACTATGCATCCACACGTCAAGCATCACAATCATGTAGCTCGCCGAGTACCTGAAAATGATAGGTTGAACTCACTAGCCTAGTATGAATCTTATCTACCAATGCTAAGGGTATAGAGAATGAAATATGCATGCGAAAACAATGATTAGGAATGTGAATACCAAAGTATACTATTTATGACTAGATTAAGTGCCAAGTGCCCAAATAATATGTAAGTGTCCAACTGAGTACTCAAGTACCTCACAAGTGTCCACATTCAACCATGTCCCCATCAAACTCATTAGTTCATTGACTTTAAGCTTATGAGTATTGAAATTCTTTTCCGAGTATTTTGGGCCTCGTGGAACCCATGTCCGAGTCTTATGGGCCTCGTGGAACCCTTCCTAGCGACTCACCAAGTGGTGGTCCTAGTGTATTACATTTCATTCAAGTTCTCTTTATTCATATAAACCATCAATGTAACTCTCATGTGTCCAGAGTGTGAATGTAACCCATTTCGTCTAAAAACACGTGCTTTGTCGTTTACCACAAGGTTTACACATGTCACACGCAAGTGGAAAAATCAATATGATTGACTAAATATACAAGGATATGCTAGGGAGGGGTATTTCGGTCATTTATGAAGTGTACGACATGGATTTGTCAAGTATGGAACCAAACAAGTCAATCGGAAACCAAAGGAACATTTTTGGAAGTTTTGAGAAAGGTATGGATACCCCCCAGAATTAGTATGGATACCAATGCACAACCAGCGAACAAAATGTTTGGTATCCATACCTCACGAATTGGTATGGATACCAAAGGCTACGAAAAGTTTATGAGGAAGGTATGATCCCCCTGAAATTGGTATGGATACAAATGCACATCCAGCGAACAGACAGATTGGTATCCATACCTCACGAAATTGGTATGGATACCAAAGGCTACGAAAATGAAAATTTGACAGCCTTTCCCAAATGAATGGGGGTTCCAATCCAAGTAAATTTTGGGGCTTCAATCATCAACTAAGCATAGAATAAGAGTACATCAACCACCAATTCAATGATTCAACAACCAAATAAGAGAGAATCCAACTCAAGCAAAACCAAACCCATTTCCATGGAGATTTTCAAATGTGATTGGAAAATGGATGAATCAAGCTAAGAACCATGCAACAAATCAACAATATACCATTAGAAAGAGTAGAAATCGGATCCCTACCTCAATGGATGAGCTTCAAATGTGAAGAAGATGAAAACCCAAGCTTTTGCTTCAAAACCCAACCGAAAGAAAGCTTTCCCAAGGTGATTCCAAAGAAACCCGGACTCCAAACTTCGTGTAGATGACAAATATGAGGTTGAATCTCGATGGGTTTGAGTGTATAGGGTGGATTTGTAATGGGAAGTGAAGGGGTTTTGAGAGGAGAAGGAGAGAGGGAAAGTGTCGGTGTAGAGGGAGAGGGAGAGAAGTGTGTTTTGTCCCCAAAAACTCTTCTCCTGACTAATAAAACCACAGCCCCTATATTACACATACACCCCTCATGTTTCATGTGCATCCTAAAGACACCCAAATGCATTTCATTAACTCCACATTTACCCCACTTTACTTTAATATCATTTCCTCACATTTCCTCAACAAAATTTCCAGAATAATGAATAAAAATACAGGTCTTTACAGAAACCGTAATAGAATACACCTCCATGCTCCAACTCCAATCATTCAGTGAAAATTATGTTGACAATAAACTTGCATATTTTCATCAGTCTTAGTTCTTGGGGTCTCTAGGCCTGCCCTCCCTGATGCCTTTCGGCTTTGATTTGGCGGCATAGTTCTGTAGCAAAACGTTCCTATAGCTCCTCGGTTCTTGGAGGTTTAGGGGGCCACTGTTTCAGTGGTATTTCTGAGAGCAACCACTTGTGCAAATATTACCAAAGGTTAGGTCTGTCTATAATCATTCCCAGCCCATACCCCTAATGATTGGGGACTAGATGGGTTTTGTTATTGTTATTGTTGTTTTAAGTACATATTCGATGTACTTTTGTCTAATTAATACTTTATTTATTATTATTTTTTTATATGTTTAACTGTCCTGTACTTTGCTTGAACTACTTCATTACTGGTTTAGGTTTCCAACCCTTCCCACTAACTGAAACAGAAGCATGAGAGGTGGACATTCTGAAAGATGAGCAAAGCTCAAGGAGAAACAAATGCACGTCTTTTCAAGCTGGGATTATAATCCAATTTCAATGATTTATATAGTTTTCTAATCTCACAGGCAGCTCTTGGGCAAGGATCTTTTTGCCATGAGCATGAAAGAGTTGCAGCACCTAGAAGAGAGACTAAATGAAGGATTATTATCTGTGAAGGAGGGAAAGGTATCCATTTCTCATTTTTATATCATAATTGTTTTTCTGAAGAGAGAACTCATTTTAAGTCTATTTCTCTTATCTGTGCAGTTGATCTGCAATTGGGTTACTTCTCTTATCTGTAGTCTTTTACCTGTACTGCAAATCTACTTCCATTACTTCTCTCTTTTTCTAGATGATGATTGGAAAAAGTGAATTGTGAATTGAATTTGAAGTTCGGAAATCAAGCATGCCTTTGCCAGTCTATTCACCTATCGCCTTTCAATTTTTATTAAAGAAACTCACACCCAGTTTAGTCCTCATTTTAGAAAATCTACACAGCTAAAGTTGCGCATTATATGCACAAAGAGGCTGCCCTTAAGTCTATTTCAGATAGTTTATGTCCTTTGTTATGGTCAACAAATAATTTATATTCGTGAATCGTTTTTCTGAAATTGTTTTCACCAATGAGAAGATCTCAAGTAGTAACTGTACAAAGTATCCAATATGATCCGAAAAACCAATTATATAAATGAGATCTTGTTCAAGGTATCCAATATGATCCGAAAAACCAATAAAATAACAAATATAGAAAAAATATTGAATTTTCTAGGATAGTGAAAATGGATGAGCAAAGTAGGATGGAGGGAATATATATTTTTGACACTGTTGGCTAGAGTTAATTTAAAAATTCTTTGTTGTTGTACTTGAACTTTTTGTAAATTCGACGAGCATTCCTATTCCTTATTTCCAGTGTAGTCTCATGTGAATGTCTTTACTGCTCAGGCTACCATCATCCGAAGTTTGTCCCAAGAGGGAGGTTTGTCGCCAGAGGAAGGCACCCGAGAAGGAAGTTTGTTCCGGCAACTCTGGGAGTCAAATGAGCCTACTGTGATCGTTTTATTCCCTGGCTCTCTTCTTTTATGTGATAAAAATAACTGAATAGCAACAAATTTGGACTATTTTATTGAAGTTTAGCAGTTTTGGTCCAAGAATCAGTTTGGGCACCATCCACAGTTACAATATTTGGCTTGCTTCTATCGCACCAAAAGTCAAGAATTTGAGATAGAAAGAGACACTGCATCGCATGGCTTTTAAGCCCAAACTCGTCAAAATTGCCAACATATATGATTCTTTTCTTGTAGGACAATGTATTTGGATATGAAAAAAAAATAACAGATGGCAAATGCTGCAAACAGATGGCACCTTAATCTTCAACTGCAAAAAAAAGGGGGATTTGAAAACTGACATGCAACTATATGACGGTGATGCTTCACATAGCTTAGACTCAGTCCCATTGTTTAAGTTTCTGGATTGCAACAAGCTTGCCAATTTTTTTTTGGTAACAGGTATCCGAGCCATTTTTTGCGCACCTACAACAAACTTGCCAATAATATGTTTCATTTAGGTTTAGGTCAATAAAACTGTAATTACCCGACTACAATGACCACGGACCACTTTCCGGCCTTCAACACTTGGGATTCATATGCATCGAGTCCAAAACAAAAATAATGAGCACACAGTCTCGTGCATCGCGCGAGGCATAAAACCAGTAAAAGAATAAGTAGTCATCATCCTGTCGAGTACAAAAGAATAAGGGACCGTTTGTTTATTAAAATGAAACAGCTCTTTTATTATTATTTTTTTACAAACTCATGAGCAATAATTAATTCCAAAATTAGGGGTGTTACAGTATACTCCTAAATAAAACAAACTAGATACTACAAAATAAAATAACTTAAAGATCAATTCTTCTGTCCTCGTCTCACGTAGGTGCATTGGTCTTCGGCCTCATGCGATCCCAGCTACTGGGACTTCAAACTGCCCCACATCCTCTCGCTGCAGCCACCAAATTGCTTCCATCATTAAGTAAAGCAAGGCTCTCCTTGTAAGGAACCATAACGGAAGCCCATGGTGGCACTTTAAGGTTCCTAACTTTTTGGCTTTTAGGGTCATAAGAAACCAATTCGAAGCAATTCCGCCTTAGAATAGCCTCACTACCATTCATCATGAATGCAAAAGGAGATCCCATGTCCCTTAAACTAAAATGTTTCGACCAAGAAGCAATGTTACCATAATCTGTCATCACCCATATGTCCCAATTGCCGACTGTAAACTTTGGGTTGCAAACAAAAAGGGCAAGAGAGTCCCGAAAAGCTGAAATACCCTCGCAACTTCCGGTATAAGCGGGCATTTTTATTTCCCGGAATACCTCGTCCACCATTTGGAATGACATTATGAAGCTTTTTCGTTTTCTACTTTCCATCCTCGTCCTGTATGCCATCCAATGGACAGCCCCATTAATTAAGGGTCTAGGGGATTCCTCGTATAACTTAAATGGAAGGTTGTCACCGGCAGCACTCACACTCCTCCAAGAATCTGTGCTCCGGTTGTAAACCTCAACTAATGGGAAAACACGAGGACATCTGCCATACACAAGTCGCACCACCTTGTACTCACAGATGTCAGGGATAAAAGCAAACCCGAGAACTAATAGACTTGGGTACACGCGATTCATGCTTATGGATGGGGATTCTGCAAGGATCTTGAATTTATTGATTGAAGGGTTCCACAGAACTATATCACCCCAAGGACATGAAACCTTTAATTTGAAGTACGAGAGGCACAATAATCCATTGGAAGAACCGTGAAGCCTGAAAGAACCCTCACGCCTGAAATCCTCCTCCTCGTTGACTATTGGAGAATTAATTCTCTTGGCCTCAACCAGTTTGTCGGAACAATATAAGGAATAGAAACTCATCCGAGAGGCTCCACATCCAGGTGCATGCTGGAGGATGAAAAAGCTGCTTTCCTCTTGATTGATCGAACACGATGCTTCTCTGTCACTGATATAAAGTTGCTTCTTGACAAAGAAAGGTTCAGCAATTAAAAGGTGCCATGATTTGCAAACGCACCTGCACTGCCCAAGTGTTGCGACTGGCAGCCTTGCTAGGATCTCGACCATTATTTCCAGGGGAATAATCTTCAAGTCCAACATAATGCTGCGTGAAATATCTTCAACCTGAAAAATTCAGTCCTCAGTCCTACTTTGGGCAAGGAAAAAGAAAAAAGCCTTAAGAACTAACTAACAACTATACCAGTACATGAAAACCAAAATCAGTACATATTCAGCCTCACGAACATAGACATGGGTAGTTTCAGTACGAGCAGAAAAAGTAAAAGCCAACTCTATAGCAATACATATACATGGACTAGCGTCGGGCTACGTGCGAAGCACGTAACCGCGTGCTCATTGGTTAATTTGTCCTAAGCATGAGGCTCGAAACTGTAAAAAGTATAATGGAAGAAGGTAGATAAGTTTAATTTTGAAAGTATACTCTAGCAACAGATGAAACTGATTCGGTTTTCATTTTTCTGCAAATGTAAATATGCAGTGAACCATCTTTTGAACTGAGACGTGAAGAGAGAACAAGTATTGGAATAAACAATCAACAAAATGGCACAAAGTTTTCTCCAAAAAACTGAGATGAATTAATTGGAAAACCAACTTGGAAACTGTTCGACAAAAGAAATTCAGCCAAGCATAATATTTTCCAACTGCCTATAAGACAAGGAGCAGCACACATTGTGCTCATTCCAAGCCCAAATTCAGTAGAAATTTAGCCAATCATCACAGGTTTGTAACAGGTGGACATGGTCACTGTTTGTGAAAGATCACATAGCTTGGACCTTAGAAGTCCATTTCACTTAGAGGAGAAACAGCAGTGCTACATGCATGAATCATGAATTGCTATAAGTCTACTATTTTCAAATGGACCTTGCTCATGGTGTCCAATACCAAAGGCTATTATATAGAGAATAGCCAAAAGCATAGTAATCTATAGCTGGAGAGTTACAATTCAGTAACAAAATGTGATTGAAGATCAAATGTAAACAAAATATTGAGTGCATGGTAGGCTAATAGGATTACAACTGATTATATAAGTGTTGTCCTATCAAAATGAAACACATGCCATGCAAATATTGTGAACTTGTACATTGAGATATTAGTACCATTCGTACAGACGCTCATGATCATTCCAACCAATGATTAAGGCATGTAAGTTAAGGTTGGCATCAGGGCTGAGGATCAACACATAGCCAGTCGCCAATGTGTGTGCGTTTACGAATTCAGTCCATCCATAGCCAGTCAGGTGGCCGTTTGCATAGTTAGCAGTCCATGTTCGTTCTCTTGTCACCAGGTTAAATTCTTTACGCCCTTGGACTTGGAAGGATGTTTGAAATTGCATAGGCATTTCCTGGATATATTGTATTCATTGTGTCAGTATGTCAATGCAATGTTTGTTTTATTTATATGTTGAAATTAACAAATCTCACCATGCTTTCTAGATCAGCAAACTTCAGTACTATGGCGCACCTTAATGCCTGCCTGCATGCTCTAAAACAAACTGGTGGACATGCAGTCAAAGCTGTGGCTGAGAGAAGTCATAACTTTATAATCAGTTGCGGTTTCCTCTCCATATTATTCTTGCAATGTAAAGTGTCAATAGCAAAATGGAAAATTGAGTGATTTCAATTATTAATTGAAGAAGAAGTTTAGGTAAATCTTACTTCTATTTGCAGTGGAGATTGCTACTTCAGCATTCCAACCAGATGGAGCATTTGGTTCCTGAATTGGTAGAGTAGTGGACCACTCATAATTCACTTCACATCCATCTTGATTGAAAACGAATAGATCGAATTGAAGGTGTCCCACAGATGCAATCAACAGACAGTAATTTTGGTGTAAATTATGAGCACGAGCAACCTGATCCCAAACTTCTAGTGAATCAAATGATACGGGTAATAATATCAAATGCAGATATGTTAAGCAAATGAAGTTTGTTAATGTAAATGTATGGTGCTTATTGATTGATAGAGTTAATGTGTCGTTTAATAGTTGGTTCCTATCTCAACGTTAATAGCTTGTAGTGGTTGGGTTAACCAATATAAAATATAAGTGTGTATCATTGTAGTTCTTTATATGGTTATTAAGCATATCTAAACTATAGCAACAAATAATTTCTAAAACTTACCCAGTCTAAGAAAGACAAGATAAACGATGGAGAAGATTTTGATAGCCAAGAGCGTAGCAGGTTCAATGTCTGTGAAGTGAATTTTTTAAATTACAGAAATCTTTCTCGTATGTATAACCTCTGCTTCTCTCTTACTATACAACAGGGTGGGTTTTGGGAGTTCTATGGTTTCATTGTTTTGTTTCTCAGTTATTCATGACTTTTTTTGTAGGGAAAGTATTCTTCATTTGAAAATTTTGATTTTAAAGATTTAGTGGCTGCACTTCAGTAATCTGGTTTGAAATAGTTAATATAATTGAGTCTTTATGGCAGCGGTAGTGGTTTTTATTCGACTTCTGTGAGAGAATATGAAAATACAAAGGCCCTGTTCGTTTCCCAGTTTAGTTTTAGTTTTAGTTTTGATGACATCATCATTTCCCTCATTTCTCTCTCTATCTCTTTCCACTCATTACACCTTATGACATCATCAAAACTAAACTAAACTATCTAACCAAACACAGCCAAAACAATCTAACTGCTGATATCCACATCACACAGCCTTAGGCATTGTTATGCAAAACCCCCAAAAACATGAGCAACAAGGATGGAGATCACAAACATATGCAGCATTTGATCCATTCATACTGTTTTGTGATTATATTGTAGTGATTTATCATTGTATTTTGTGTAAATTAAAAATGACCAGAAAATGAAGAAGAAGTGATACACGGCTGCAAGAATGGGGGACTGGCAGACCCAAAACAAAACAAATTAGGCATTTGATTGTCAGTTGCAAAACATGTATAGTGATGATGTAGGTATTTTGAAATCTGAAATTAAACTTACAAGTTTGTAGCCAAATAAGCTGCCCCAGAATCAGCAGATTCTCTTGTTAGAGGTGCTGAAATAGAATTGAGGTAAACAAGACAGAAGCTTCGCAAAGAAATTGTTCTCAATTCTTGAACAATGACTCCATTTTATGTCATCCATTGCTGCAGCAACAGTGTTTCAATCAGTAGAGTACAAGTCAGCCGCAAGAACAGTGGAAGACTGAAGTATTTGTTGAGGAGTTAAAGAAGGCAGGGAGAGTGAAATCTGGTACTATTTTCCTTTTTCAATTTGTTTGAAAAAAAAAAGCACTGGATATGGTCACCACAGCTGCACCAACAGTGTTATTATTAATGTTAAAGGTTATGGAGAGGGAAGAAGACAGGTTGTTGGACTTGGGCACCAAGTAATTCTCAAACGTGGAACAATTAAGGAATGATCTTTGAATTTTGAGCAAAATTTTAAGCCAAAAAGATATGCATGGTGTATGTGTCAATTGTTCAAAAGTGTTTTCGATGGTCCAAATCTCAAAGACAAATGAAAATAATAATTTGAAATAGGAGTAATAATCGTAGTCCAATGCCAAAAATTAGAGTTGTTTAATTTGTTTTAAGTTTTTTTGAAAGAAAATCTCCTCATTTGAATTTTGGTAATAAGGACTTGATTGGTTATTATTATTATTATTATTATTATTATTATTATTATTATTATTATTATTAGTTATAAAAAGAGAGAGCAACACTTTTGTATGCATTAGTTTTTGAGGGTGGTCCATAATTTTGATAAATGAGAGAGATATTTGGCCTAGGATAAAAATTTAACGGACCAGATTGTACGCTGTTACCTGAGTTTCATCTATACAAGGTGAAATGTGAAGGAAAAGGTCTTTGATACTTAACCGGTCGGGAGTGTTGTCATCGAAAATCGCTAAAGCTCTCTTCAGTCTCTTGTTCTCTTCTTTAGCCCATTTGGTGATTCTGCTCTCTTGCATCAACGCAGTCAAATTCGATAAATACGAAAATGGAGTGAGAGTACCCATTACCCTTGCTTGTCTCAGGACTGAAATCGTTAATAGACTTGACAAATTTATATTGATTCAAGCGTTCAAAATAGTGCAGAAAAAGGAGTGAGGATTTATAATGGGAAAGAGGATTGAATTAAGAACCATTTACCGGAAAATCAGAATACACCTTTTCCCTTTTTTTAAAAAAAAAAACCAGTCTAAATTGAAGAACCTTGAAAGGATCCACCTTTGGAATCAAGAAATTCTGAGGAGAAGAAATGGGAAAAAGAAAGATTCTTCTACTCACATATAACTGAAAAACTAACTCAAGTTCCAGGCAAATGTAATTAACTGAACTTGAAGAGACTAAAACAAAGAAATGTGATAGAAAATGAGAATTGTAGACTTCCAGACTTGTAGACTTCCCCATGTAAGTACAATCTCCTTTTTTTTTTTCGTACTATTTTTATGTACATGTTGCTGAAATGATTGCTCTAGCCTTTTACTGTTATAGGCTGATTGAATATCTATTCGAGAGTTAATTGTTCCATGTGCACAACCTGAGGTCAGCCTTGAAAGTTTCTGGTGCCAATTTCAGTTGGTAAGATGTACACGCCACCCACATTTCCTGCTAACAGTGTTGCCGCATGTGCAATAGATGTGTTAAACGAAAACACAAAAACACAAAACCCATTTTAACTTTCCATTTTTCTTGGATAAGCGTCATCAATTTATTTAACAAAAGAAGTTTGACCGAACTGATCTTTAACACGATTTTTTTTCTTGACCAGTTGTCAATTGATGAGTTCCACAAAAAAATAATTCTAATCCTTTTTTGAGCCGGGATTAATCCCAGAAAAAGAGTTCCATATCATAGTACTATATTACAAAGAGTTTCATTGCTATTGGTAACAATGTCCATATATATTAGCATCCAAAACCTTATAGGACAATTTATAACAGTAGTTCCTGGCTTCCTGCAATCCAACTCCCCCTGACCACTTCTGGTTTTTATAAAAAAGAAAAAAGGATAAAAATCAAAATCAAAATCAAAATCAAAATTACAAAAAGGAAGCTTAAGTATATAAAATCTCTGAATTTCAGAGCCTAGCTTCATCATTAGAGCCCAAAACAACTTTACTGCACTTAAATTTTGCATAGAAGCTTAGCTGCAGACATATAGACCCAAACATGGGCTGAAGTGAATGCTAGTTTGTGCAGTCAAAACCATGGCAAATATCTCGCCAAGGCCACAAGCAGTAGGATTGCGAGAACGACCAACTTGATTTTCATGTTTTCGTACCACATCTTCCGCAGGATCAGTGTCCCTTGTTTCTTGAATTCCTGGGCCTGAAACAATCAAGAATAGTGGCAGCTGAAACAATCAACAAATAAGAGTCCTCCAAAGCTTTGTAACTTTTGGAAGACAAGTTGTGAGCAAAGCTTATGCTAGTGCGACGGGTAAAAGACATGTTCTTGCTGATCAAAAATGGAATGCAGGAAAAATATGCATTCTCATAAATTCTTTCCATGCCTAGCAACTGAACAAGGCCTTGGAGTCCTGTGTGTATTTGGTGTAAACTTCGCACACCCTCTTCGACCCCAATTGTGGGCGGCATAGAATATTTAGCTGATATGTTAAGAGGGAGACACTTATGGCTTTAGGACAACTTCTTTGTCTTGGGAGCCTCACATGCTATAGGGAGGCACTTATGGCTTTAGGACAACTTCTTTGTCTTGGGAGCCTCACATGCTATATATGTGTGTGTGTGTGTTCACATGATTTTTTGCATGATATTTTTTATCGTGTTGTTAACTTGGCGATAAATTCTCATCAGGTAAAACTGAAAAAGTTGTTAAAAAGACTACAGAGAATAAGAACGAATCCTGCCCTTATTGGATTTCGCTATCGCGTCTGACTTCTTCGACCATGGGCGAATTCTGGTGCTTCCGCTTGCATTGACATTGGGCTCTCATATAACAACTGTGGGGAAGCCGAGAAATGCTCATCCAGAGCACGATCCCAAGATATCGCTGTTAAACGATGGGCAGCATGTGATGGTTTCACAGTTCATGATGGAGGTTCAGGGCTTAAAAACAGTAAATAGAGAGGACCCACCCAGGATTTTGCACTTCAATCCGAGGTTGAAGGGGGATTGGAATGGAAAGGCTGTTATTGAGTAGAACATTTGTTATAGGATGCAGTGGGGGTCAGTGCTTCGGTGTGAGGGGTGGAAATCTAGGGTGGATGAAGAAACAGGTTAGTTGATTCAATTGAGAATTTAACAATGAAACTAGAATGCTTGTTTCCGATCATGTCATATAGTAGCATTGAAAATTCCCAGTATGTTGGGATTGTAGTCCTAAATTATCCGTACATTATTTTGAATGGGTGTAGTTCCAAGCTATGTCCTCTGTATTGGGAAAGTGAGTAATTTTTGTTTTGATCTAATTTGATTGGTATGAGGACTTGCATATGTCCCGTTGTATCTAATTAGTTCTTAACACGGGGAATGGTTTACATCTTTTTTCCTTAGAAGAGCCAATGGTTTGTATCGGGTAACTCTAACTAGATCCAGAAACTTTTCTGTTTATAGGTTAAGATAAGATAAAAACTGGAATTGTTCTAACTTAGGGTTGAATTGGCATTGTGGTGGTGAAATACTAAGTTTGTCCCTCTTTCCCCAATCCTCTCTGTCTTAAGAAAAATAAAGTAGATGTTATAACCAAAGAGAGCATCGATATGGTTGTTTGTTTTTCATAATTCTCTACTTAAACAATTTGATCGGCAAAAAAAATTATTAAAGATACTTGACAAAGGGTACATCAAGATGGGGGAAAAGAACGGGACTCCAACCAATGGTAGAAGAAGTTAAAATTGCATTGTAGCCTTCTCATGTATCCCTATCTCTGGAGGAAAGGAAAATTAGTGTCTCCCCAACTTTTGTGACTACAAGTAACAACATACAACGAGACAAGTATCCGAGCAGGGTGTCATGTTCTGTGTGCATCAGACGCCGATGGTTGAAGCCAGTAGACCTGTCCGCGTTCTTAGGCTGCCTCTACATGTACCAAAGTGCAATAGGAACTCAAACAAGATATAGAATTCACCTTTATTTGGTATGTTGTTTGCAAATTTTATACTTGCTGAAAGCTGCTTGCGATTTATTCCATAGAAAGCAGTCATATAAAATTGAAAGGTCTGCCTTCTCTGGTATCAAGCTCCAAAATTTTGACACTAAATTCTCATTTCTTGAAATGGGACATCCCCGGCTTAGTAAGCCTGTTGCAAGGTTCGCCTTATCTTAACAAATTGGTTGTAAACATGAGTTCAGATTACCACCACGTGCAGGTAAGTCGTCTAAATAAATTTCCTCATTTGTCTCTTTGATTGGGACTTGTATGGTCACTTTAAATGGAGTGCGTCACAGTTAATTCCTGGCATGGGAAACTATACTTTTGTCCTCTCTAAGTTGAAATATAGCAATTTTAATAACTAAGAGTTGTTTGATTTTGGTATTTGTGCAGTAGTTATGCGGTTTTATGGCTAAAACTTTTCATGTCAAAGAGTAGCGCGGGTAGGGCCAATGTAAGATTCTCAAGTGTGATTGGTAATTTGTCTAAATACCCACGTGCAGGTGCGTACCGCCGGGCTATGATTGAACTTAAGTCTAATCACTTAAAATTATTTGAACTTAAGCCTCTAAATACCCATGTGCAATCGTAATACCCACTATTACTACATGCAGGTTGGTCGTCTATATAAATTTTGAGATTGAGATTGTATTTTTGCTGCAAAGGTAGTAGGCTAATTTGCAAGAACACCCCCTAAACTATCACTTTGTTGCAACATGATCCCCTAAACTACAAAACATGCCAACATGACCCCCCAACTTTAAAAAACGAGCAACAGCCCTTCCATCCAAATCCGTTAACAAAAGAGAAGAATTTGGACGGAAAATGGAAAAGTTAACGAATTTTTTTTTTCCAGTAGTACAATTCTTGGAACTAGAATGGGGAATGGGATTGTGGGGATGGAATTATACTAATTTTCTCACCCGCCCAAAGCAATTTTCTACATTATTTTCCATCCTTAATTATTCAAAAAACTTTAACTTTCACTAACAATTTTTTCATCGATCAAACAACTCAAGCCATTAACGGGCGGGCAACACGTGCAACGCACGTGTCGCAGCACCTAGTTTTTTAAACATGGGCTTTTTTTGTAACCATCAAATACAGACAAGGGTTCCTTCTTTTGTGCGAAAATCCCCAAATTCATAGAATTGAAACAAGTTTTGAGGATTCTTAATCAGTTTCATTTTTACTGCAATACAATTTAAATTTTATCTTTAATTTTCTTCCTCCAATTTTATTAACTCTTCCTCCCATTTTATACATATACGATTGGTGGTGATGAAAATACACTAGCAATACAATGACTTTAATTTTTTTAGTTTATCTATTCAAAAGTTATAACGACAGCTTTCTATAAATTGAACATTGCTACCAATTTTAATTGATTATGTAGTTGTTGGAAAACAAAACCCAGACTTTCATGACTTGTCGCTTTCAGAACCCATCCACTTTTTTCATGACCTCTCGCTTTCACCTTTGTCGGCAGAAAACAAAACCCGATTTTCACTTTGTTGACAGAAAATTCCTTGAGCGTGAGTGTGAGTTTCATTAAGGGTATTTTTGTCTAGTGTGGTCCTTGAGCCATCAAATATTTCCTATCAATATATTGGATACCTTAAAATAAATTAAACTAGACTAAACACCATTTAAAGTCTTAAACTTAGCCTTTACACCAATTTTCTGTTATTGTTTATGTGAACAAAAAATTTGGCAACAAAGTGTTTTCTCAAAACAGAAATTTACGTCCAGGTCTAAATTTTTGCTCCTTAATTACCATTAAGGTTAAACTGAAATTTTAATTCCCGTTAAGTCTAATTACCTGTTAAAGTTAATGTTTTGCCCCAACTTCTTCAAAACAGACAATCTCTCTCTCTCTCTCTCTCTCTCTCTCTCTCTCTCCTACTAACTCTCCCGTCTATAGCCTCTCTCTCTCTCTCTCTCTCTCTCTCTCTCTCTCTCTCTCTCTCAACTACAGCCACAGGAAGCTGCTCCGACGATGTTCTTGCATTCTTGTCGTGCCTTTAGACGTCGCCGCTCCACTGAACAACCTCCCACTCTCGCCTTTGTCCGATTGCTGCAACATCTTCTGTTTGGATCTTGAAATCGGCCACGCCAAAATTGGGGACCTTCTTTGCCGGAAGATAGAGGGTTCCGACGAGCTCGAAGCCGCCTCTGTTCTCTCTTACTATCTATTTATTCATTTTTCGGCGACTTGCGAATTTTTGGGTGCGAATTTTTCAATCTCCATTTTTAATGATTCCATAGTCATCTTAGGCAATTTTATCCAGTAAAGACTAGTGGAGGAGTTCAATTTCACAAAGATCGGAAAAATTTGCAGTCTGGAATTCCTTCAATTTTGGGTGTGAATTTGTATTCTCCCGAGGTGCGAATTTGTATAGTGGGCGTGATTGGACTTCTTCTCTACTTCTAAGCTTTCCTCTTCAAGGTATTACTTTAATTCTTCCCCTTTTTTGCTCAAGGTCGCACCTGAGAATTTGTATTTGCACTGCGAATTTCAGAAGTTCGCACCACTGCGAATTTGTGGGAAAATTCGCATTCATGCGAATTTGGGAATCCGATACTACTGGACCACAGTCGTCACCATCGCCGCCTCATCGACCTTCGACAACGAGAACCCCATCACCACAGTCGTATCGAACGCTATCTGTGAATTTGAGCCTCCATCGTCAAAGTGATCGGGACCAGTCGTCAGGCGCTCTCCTTCGCCCACAGGTAATTTTTTGAAACGTTCGTTCTTCGTCTTCGTCTTCGTCTCCGTCGCCGTCCGATCGACGGTTGTACGGCTGGATTTCGACCTTTTCTAATCCCTGTGGTTGTACGGGAGGAGCTAGTTTTCTGGTCTTGATAGAGGAGAGAGAACACGAACGATGCCTAAGGCTATTATTGGTATTTGCTTTTGTTTTTACCTTACGCGTGCAAATTGAATTTTTGCTAGACCCGGAAGGAATAATGAGTCACCTACTAGACCGGCCCGTAAATCCTTCTTCTCAAAATCTCACAAGCATTTACAATAAAGACTGGTTTTATATTGGGCGAAAGGGGTGGCCTAAAAACCTTCATTCACCTCTCGAAACCTAAAATCTAAAACTAACCCTCGTAAAACCCACCGCTTTCTCCTTCACAGTTCACACGCTCCCCCTCCTCCTCCTCCATTCCCAGTCCCCCCTCCAATCTTTCTGCAAATTCTTTCCTCTCGATCGTCTTATGAAATGTCGGATATCATCGACCATACTGTGTTTGAAAAAAACAAGGATATTCTTCGTGAGATATTGAAAAGACTCCCACTTGAATCGGCCGTCCGATTCAAGACTGTATCCAAAGAATGGAACTCCCTCATAAGCAACCAGCAATTCATGATTGACCATCTACATAATGCCGTCTTGTCCAATAAAAATACCCACTTTCTTTGCAGAGAAGAAGAAGAAGAAGAAGAAGAAGAAGAAGAAGGAGGAGGAGGAGTGGTAGGAGGATGGGTCCCAGAAAAATTTGGAATTCTGGAAATCGTCGGGGATCCCGAGGGTTATGTTCAAACAATTCGCCGGTTTTTTCCTTCCGACAACAAAACTATCGACGTGCCATACAGAATAATTGATGGGTCTGGTGGCTTGATTTTGATCGTTGAAGACATCCATGTATCTGCATCTGCAGTGGTCTGGAATCCCATGCTTAATGTCTCCAAGCAGGTGAATTTGCCTCAGGGTGGCATCGTGATGGGGTTTGGGTACAATCTGAGTGAAAAGACGTTCAATGTGTTAGTCATCATATCCAAGAATGAATGATGCAGTACAGTATCAAATCTATTCCTTGGAGAAAGAAAAATGGAGGATTGTGGCAGGGGATGGTCCTGGTCAATTTTTGGATTCAAGCCAGGTAATAATTTCCCCATCTACTTTAAGTTGGTTGGACTGGGACAAGAACATTATATGGACCTTCGGGTTGACCAGTAAATCATTTAAAAAACTCTCTTTACCATCAGTATTGGAGAATATGAATGATCAACAATTGAGCCTTGGTAAAATTCATGACAGATTGGCCTTAGGGTACCACAGTGGGTTGGCTAATGAAAACGTTAACTGCTCAATTTACTTGTGGAAGAATAACGGCTGGGTTTCAAAATGGAATATTTGTTTTCCCCATATGACAAGGATAGTATTGATCATTGATGAGAAGGTTGTAGTAAATGATGGTAATGGTGCATATCAGTGTTATGACATACCCTCCGAACATCATGTGCGATTTGGAGCCGCAGGTGCTGATTGGTCGTTTTGGCTTGGAACATTCAAGCCAACTTTCGGCTTAATGTTCTAGGCTATTTCAGTTTTGTTGGATGAGATGATCAGTTCAGTGGCATCAATGGTTTTTCTTCCTTTAATCAAGCTAAATGTATTTACATTCATTTTGTGCTTTCATTTGCAAGTCATTTCGTCTGTATGATTCAGCTAGGGAGTTTGTTAGTCTTTGGAGGGAAAGTTGGTTTTCATGCCAACTCAGCAATCCATGTATTCCTTTCCCTTGTGGATTCTTTGTCTCTAATTCAAGGATTAGTTACTAAAATGAATTTTCAGAAGTTTCTAAAAAGGTGCCCATTAGTTTTTCTTGAAATTCATGCCTTCAGATTGAACACTACATTAGTATAGGTATTTAGTTTCTTTGAGAGGGGTGTGGTGGGCTTGGGCATTGTAGCCTACTGTCACCTACGCTGCCAAAAGAATACATAACAGCACTTTGGAAAAAGAAGAAAAGTGAATTAGTGGTGTAAAAACTGAAGCCTTTATTTACATCTCAGAACTGCAGAGCCCTCTTAAATCCGGTTTTTTCTGGTTCATGATTGAATCTGTTTCATAGACGTAAATACATCGCCATGCTTCTCGCATCTCCTTGCTAGTTTTACATTTCATCCTTGAACTTAGGTTTCTCACGTTAATCTACTATTTATTGTCACCTTCAGGAGATGAGATTACGAGTATCATACTCTGGGAAAAACTCTTAACTACTTATATAGCATAAAAATAGGCAGTGGAAAGCCAAGAGATGCTTTCAGAATTCAGGAATATTAATATGTGAGAAGGTAGGTGTATGGCATATGTGAGAATATTAATATTAATATTAATTGGACTTAGTTGGGAAG